>CM042195.1:25669242-25777876 GCA_023539305.1 Ilex asprella
TCCCAACTCCATCTTTCTTATATATTCTTTTTCTAGATTTCTTAGACCTCGAGACTGGGCCTAGTAAGAGAAAAGGGGCCTCCACTTGGGCAGCTTGGGCATCAAGGGCATTGACACTAGTAAAGTTGTCTATCTCATTGCCTGTATCTCCCAGGTCATCTGTCTCATTAGGATCCCTAGATCGCCCCCTACGATGAGGTCGAATCTCAAACTCGGGAGATCTGTCACCCATGGCAAGAGAGACAGATGAAGCAGTGGCTTTGGAAGAGGCAGACATAATGGTGTAGGAGAAAGGAAGATTAAAAGAGGCATAAAGAAAAGGAACGTTTGAGAAACAGTCTTCAAGAGCCCGAGGGTCAATACTCCAATGGCCAAAAAGAAAGATCCTAGCGGGAACGTAAGGGTCTAAGAAGAGAGGAAAAGGGGAAAAAGAACAACCCGGACTCCTAGCCACCTTGAATTTGTGGAATCCAGGGTGGACTGAAACTCTAGAGGAAAGAGGGGGAGAACAAAACAGAGGACGTACCTAATTAAGGAAGATCAACAATCAATTATCCGAGGTAGATTCAAGGAATGAGCAAAGTTGGCTTTAAAAAGGGTTCCAAACGAATTTGAGCGCTCACCAACAAAACCCTAGACAGTCAAGAGAAAGAAAAAGACGAAATCACAATGTGTCAGAAAGAGAGAAGAAGAGTATTTGAGGAAAAATGATAAAATAATTTGAAATGACGGAAAAAAGAGGTTTAGCCTGTGGATGCATCTAAGGCATGTGTACGAACGGACACGTGGAGCCAAAAATCATGAACGTGCGTGGAAAACGAGGCAAAAATGACTCCCCACACGTTTGCAATGCCAAAAATTTGAGAAACGTCTCATCGTGCAAATCCCAAGGGTAAACCAAGCTAATCTTGTTAAAATAAGGTAGGTTAACTGCCAAACCGAGCTGATCTCACCAACACGACGTAGGTCAGCCCCAGCACATATAAGAC
The DNA here is from genome assembly GCA_023539305.1 of Ilex asprella. Taxonomy (NCBI): domain Eukaryota; kingdom Viridiplantae; phylum Streptophyta; class Magnoliopsida; order Aquifoliales; family Aquifoliaceae; genus Ilex; species Ilex asprella. The sequence goes on from CM042195.1 coordinate 25,670,232, forward strand.
GAAGTCTACCTAGCTGGGGACTAGGGGACAACTGATAATACTTGAAGTTTGGCTAAGGTTGAGCTTGGTCATTCAGCTCGGTAAATCAAAGTTTGGATCACGTAGTTTATGACGACCAACCAGAGTTGCTCATCTCGGCTCCCCAAGTAATAGTGCCATCGTGGGAATAGCAAGGATGACAATTGGCACCCACCAAAGTGTTACAGATAAACTACAATGGTCCTACTTTTAGGTAAGAGAGTCGCAACCGCCTCAGCACTAACTACGATAATCGCATAACATACACATCTGTTACAAAGAAGAGGCAATGATCACCCCAGGAAATTAGGCAAGTCCTTGGAAAACTATAAATAAGAGGCATATCCCTCACAATATAACATAAGCAATCAGCCTGAACAAATATTTTGTGTAATCCCTTAATTTGTCAATAAAATTTTTCTAGGAGCAAGAGACTCCCTTAAAAGTGGATTAACCGAGCTCTTGAACTGGTGAACCAATATAAACTCTCTGTCTGCAATCCTTTATCAGTTGTTCAATTCTAGAGAGCCTAGGAGCTTTGACTAGATCACCTATTGAAAATCACAACCTTGTTTAATTGCGCAGCACACGCCATTAGCTTTTATATTTTTTATAGTTGGTTACTTTATACATTCTTTGATGGCAATTTTTAAAGGAATTTTTTTGATTACTTTTTCTTCCAAACATGGTATTATTTAATAATAACTACATTAATTAAGGATGTATAAAATAAATAATTACATTCCTATCTATCTATATGTAGGAGCCAAGGACTTGCTATTGTCGGTCGACACTAGCAAGGCCTAGTTGTTACTGTTAGTTGCTACCACCTACCTGTTACTGCCTAGCTACTACTACCTAGCTGTTGTTGTCCACTTGTTGCAGCCTAGCAATTACTGCCAGTTAGCACTAGTGAAATTAGGGTCTTTACACTAGCCTACTCGCAACCACTAAGTCTCAACTACTCAGCTAAGGTCCAGCCAAGGACTTAGAGTCCTAGTCCAACTCTACTCTGAGTATCAAATGACTGGTGATAAGGCTAACAACACCTCTTGGCGAGCATATCGGTTCCTTCAATCTAAGACCTAATATCCTAGTGTGATTCTACCTCGAATAAGCAGAAGCTGGAGATAAGGATCTACAACCAAGAATCCTAATCTAACTCTACTTCGTTCGCCTAGGGCCTGGTGACAAGGTTGAGGTAATCAACCAAGGGTTCAGGTTTCTTTGGGATACATCTCTCTATTGCTATAAATAAAATCCTCCAAGTAGTAGGTAAATCATTCAATCAGAGCCTATTCACCCAATACTAATCTTTGACTTGCGATATGTCTTAAATGTCAAAGTTCCTCTGGTCGCCTCTAGCCATCAATTCATCTAGGTGTTCTCTTGTCTTGAAGGTTCCACGAGACTTCTTCACCATCCTCTTCGTCCGTACGAGGTGGTTACTTTTTTGTGTGAAATTATTCTCTCACACTATACATAATTTATGGAATAAACTATACATATGACCATCAAATTGTGACGTTTGTGTTAATTAAGCCCCTAAACTTTTTTTGTGTCAATTGAGTACTTGAACTCTCTAATTATGTCTTTGAACTCTCTAATTGTATCAATTGTACCATTTTGTCCACCTCCGTTAGATTTTCTAGCGAAAAATAATGAAGTGTGTCACTCATTTGACACAAATGAGTTAGAGTAAACTACACATTTGACTTTCAAATTATGACCCTTGTGTTAATTAAACTCCTGAACTTTTCTTTTTGGTATCAATTGAACCTCTTAACTCTCTAATTATATCAATTGAACCATTTTGTCTTTTTATTCCATATGGTAATGTGAGTGGCACACTCTAATGGAGGTAGACATAATAGCTTAGTTGACACAATTAGAGAGTTTAGAGGTTAAATTGACACAAAAAAAGTTCAGAGGTTTAATTGACACCAATGTCAGTTTGAGGGTTATTTGTGTAGTTTACTCTAATGTATAACAATTTAGTTGGCTTAGATGAGCTCCAAAATCTCATCCTAATTTTTTTGAAATTTTATTTTTTAAATTGCCAAATTTGATTTGGCTTTATGTCATTGATCCATTTTTTTTGTCATAAAATAAATTTCATTAAAATTAAAAGCATTACTTTTTACAAAGTAAAATTACCCTATATCTATCCTAGCTTCTTTGAGCAGAATTTGCTACAACTGCGGTGGACGGGATGATAACCAATGAGAGAAAAGATGTGAAAGAGTTCCTTGTTTGGTCAACTTCGCCAATATATGAGCTGCTTGGTTGCTTGTCCTCTTAGTGAAGCAAAAAGAAACTTGGGGTAATTGATGTGTTTAATGTCAAATGTCTTGTTGAATTCCCTCAATTTCCCTTATAGCTACTGTTGGTCCTTGGTTGATAGAGTGAATCAAATTTTGAGAATTTGATTCTATGATCATTGCTTCATATCGATCCTGATTAGCCATCTTGCATGCTCTCCTCACAGTTCCAGCTTCAACCACCAATGACGAGGCAGCTAATATATTTGCTGAACTCCCTTTAATCAATTTTTCATCATGGTTATGCACTCTTCTTGGATGTTTGCATGTACGCTCCGTCACAGTTAATTTTCAGCCAACCCACTGGAGTTGGAGTCCATACGGCCTCTAATCGATGTGGGCTTGACTGAAATTCTTCATCTGTTTTTATCAGTTGCAACTCTATACTGGTTCTAATTGCTTGATTAACCACAAGCCCATAGTTTGGTTTTTGGTGACGATAAATCCATTTATTGTGTCCTTTCTGTTGGACCAAAATAGTTTTTTGGTCGACTTTGAGCCTAAATTAAAGTAGGACCCAATTTTTATTTTGAATAAATTTTTATGGTTTCATATTCTACTCCGTGAGGAGTATAATATAGTATATTCACTTGCTCAAATCGAGTAAGAAATGAATGAGAAAATAGGCTCCAAAGTGACCCTCTTGGAAAGGTGAAAATAAAGGAAGTGCAATGTGGGATGTGACACCAATCCCACATTGGTTAAGGAAGAAGCTCAACATTGACATATATAGTCCAAGTTTGCTCTATGGGTTGGACCCCAAGGGGTACCACAGTTTTGTGAGCGGAGCGAGCGCCTACATGCCGTTGGTTTGACCACACGCGCGCGCCAGCCAGCTTCGCCACGACCCGGCCGGGCCGGGCTAGGGTACGGACTTGCCCTATCTTTTTGGAGAAAATTCATTTAAATAAATGAATTAATTAAACGGTTTTGCTTCCTTCCAAACCGAAAGGTTGTGTCTGTTACAAGAATAGTTAATTCAATGGTGTTCACTGGCTGTTGCATTTTATTTCTGGGTTTGTCATTTTATGGTGACTGTCCGAAAAGTCATCAAGGTCTTTAAATAAATACCCAGACATTCATAATAGAGTCAAAATACATATTTTCGGCATTAAGGATACATTGCAGTCTACGTTTCGGCATTAAGTCAGTCAGCATTTAGAGAGTACACAACACATCTTGGTTCGCTGGACGGGGAGATTGGAGTGCTACTTCTGCCCGTGTAAAGATCATTGTATCCTGGGAGGCAGACGCTCGTGATTTCATAAGCACCAAGTGTGGGGGCGAAATCTGTCTTAAGGACATAGTGTCAAACACTAGCCTTGATCTAATTAAAGTTCAATTACAGTTCTTGGTCTGCAAATGGGTCAGTGTTTATTTATTTAGACAGTATAATTACGAGTAACTGTATGCTGTAACTCTTTTGTTGAAACCTTGTCACTGTTACTTTTTGTTGTTACTCTTTACTATAACTCTTTTGTGTAACTCTTTCGTCTGTGTAATTGATTTGCATATCATTGTTATTGTTCGGTTTTACTTTAAATCACATAATATCAGAAATATCAATAGGTGATTTTACTATTTTGGAACACCATTTTCCAACAATCTTAAGACAGAATTTTGTTACACCATTAGTTTAATTACTTGTTGTGTTTCTGATACATGTTTTAGTGTTCTAAAATATTACAAATTGTTAAAACTTGGTTTTTCAATCTGTGATAGTTAGAAAAGGCTTGAAAATTTTTGTTACAAAAATGTTCTTGTTCTGTTTATATGATTAATTTAAAACAGTGACACCAAACTGTTACAGTTACACCAAACTGTTACAGTTACACCAAACTGTTGCAGTTACACCAAACAATGACTTTATTTTTGTGTATGTTTTAAACAGTTACACCAAACAGTGACACCATACAGATACGTTAATACAGTAATTTCAAAACAGTGACACAAAACAGTTACACCGAATCTGTTTTTATAACTTATTTTGAAAAGTGTTACTGTTTTCCTATTTTGAATAAGTTTGTAATCTTTGTTGATCAGAAATGGATGCAAATGATAATAATGTTCCTGTTACTACAAATCATGTGGTGCCTATCTCTGTACCTACTCATGTGTCTCATGGAGAGAAACCCAAAAAGTTCAACGGGAATGACTTCAAGAGATGGCAACAGAAAATGTTGTTTTATCTCACTACGTTGAACCTTGCAAGGTTTCTTCGTGAGGATGCTTCTATTTGTAGTGAGAATGAGGCTGACCGCCAAGTTATTGCTGCGGTGGATGCATGGAAGCACTTTGATTTTCTATCCAAAAATTATATCCTCAATGGATTGGATAACATATTATATAATGTGTATAGTCCAATCAAGACGGCTAGAGAGCTGTGGGAATCCTTGTATAGAAAATACAAGACGGAGGATGCCGGAATGAAGAAATTCGTTGTAGGCAGATTCCTTGACTACAAAATGGTGGATTCCAAGACCATCATAAGTCAATTTCAAGATCTTCAAGTGATCCTGCATGAGATTCATGCCGAAGGGATGTTGCTTAGTGAATCTTTTCAAGTGGCTGCAATTATTGAGAAATTATCGCCAAATTGGAAGCATTTCAAAAATTATTTGAAGCACAAACGCAAAGAAATGAAGCTTGAAGACTTGATCGTGAGATTGAGGATTGAAGAAGATAATAGAGTCTCCGAAAAGAAAGTGGGTAATCATTCCATGGAGTCAAAGGCACATGTAATTGAAGAGGGATATAAAACCAACAAGAAAAGAAAGTATGTTGGTCAACAAGGGACCAAGGGTGGTGATTCCAAAAGGTTCAAAGGCAACTGCTTTGTGTGCAATAAACCGGGACATCGTGCAAAGGTTTGTCGAAACCGTAAAGCACAAGTGAACCACAAAAGGAAGGCTGCCCAAGCCAATATAACCGAGGTAGAAATTTTTTTTGAAAATGTTTCTAACATAAGTTTTTCTGTTGTAGTATCCGAAGTCAACTTGGTAGGAAATACCAAGGAATGGTGGGTGGACACCGGGGCCACTAGACACATATGTTCGGATAAGAAGATGTTCTCTGCATATGAAGCAGTTAATGATGGAGAACAACTCTTCATGGGTAATTCCTCCACTTCCAAAGTTGAAGGTAAAGGAAAGGTTATATTGAAGATGACTTTTGGGAAAGAACTTACACTCAATGATGTGTTACGTGTTCCAGAAATTCGAAAGAATCTTGTGTCTGGATCATTGTTGAGTAAGAAGGGTTTTAGGTTGGTTTTTGAGTCCGACAAATTTGTACTTACCAAGAGTGGGATTTATGTAGGCAAGGGATATATGAGCAATGGACTCTTTAAGATGAATGTAATGACTATTGTATCTAATTTTAATAATAAGAACACATCGTCTATTTATATGCTTGAGTCTTCAAATGTATGGCATGGTAGATTAGGACATGTTAATTTTGATACTTTGCGTAAATTAATAAATTTAGAATTATTGCCTAAATTTAATATTGATGCAAATCACAAATGTGAAACATGTGTTGAATCAAAATTAACTAGATCATCATTTCATAACATTGAAAGAAATACTGAACCTCTAGAGTTAATTCATAGTGATACATGTGATTTGAAATATGTTCAAACTAGAGGTGAAAAAAAATACTTTGTTACATTTATTGATGATTGCACAAGACATTGTTATGTATATTTGCTAAGAAGTAAAAATGAAGCATTGGAAAAATTTATGCATTATAAGAATGAGGTTGAGAATCAACTTGGCAAAAAGATTAAGGCAATAAGAAGTGATCGAGGTGGTGAATATGATGCACCTTTTGATCGGTTCTGTCAAGAACATGGTATTATTCACCAAACTTCTGCGCCTTATACACCTCAGCAAAATGGAGTTGCTGAACGTAAAAATAGAACATTGAAAGAAATGATGAATGCCATGTTGATTAGTTCGGGATTACCTCAAAACTTATGGGGGGAAGCTTTGCTTTCAACAAATTATATTTTAAAAAGATTACCCCACAAGAAGTTAGATAAAACCCCTTATGAATTATGGAAAGGTCGAAGTCCTTCCTACAAATATTTAAAAGTGTGGGGGTGTTTGGCTAAAGTGATGGTTTCTATTCCCAAAAGGATTAAAGTAGGACCTAAGACCATTGATTGTATATTTATTGGTTATGCAATAAATAGTAGTGCATATCGGTTTCTAGTGCATAAATTTGATATTTCTGTTATACATGTCAATACAATTGTTGAATCAAGAAATGCATCATTTTTTGAAAATGTCTTTCCCTGTAAAAATGCATATGATGGGAGTTCTCTTAAAAGAACTCATGATATTGCGACTAGTGATATAGACCATAAGTCTATAAATAATGAAAGTGAAGAGGCACTTAGACGAAGTAAGAGGGCAAGGACTTCCAAGTCCTATGGTCCAGATTGTCTAACATATTTGTTAAAAAATGAGCCTCAAAGCTTCAATGAAGCAATGTCCACTCCTGAAGCACCTATGTGGAAAGAAGCTGTAAACAGTGAAATTGAATCCATCATGCAAAATCATACCTAGGAATTAGTTGATCTTCCACCATGGAGTAAACCATTGGGGTATAAATGGATTTTCAAAAGGAAAATGAAAACTGATGGATCAATTGATAAGTACAAGGCTAGACTTGTAGCTAAAGGCTATAAACAAAAGGAATGTATTGATTACTTTGATACATATTCTCCTGTTACGAGAATAACATCTATTCGTATGCTCATAGCTATTGCAGCATTGCATAATCTTGAGATACACCAAATGGATGTAAAAACAGCTTTCCTAAATGGTGACTTAAATGAGGAAATTTATATGGAGCAACCCGAAGGGTTTGTTTCTCCGGGACAAGAGAAAAGGTGTGTAGACTTGCTAAATCACTTTATGGTTTAAAGCAAGCACCAAAACAATGGCATGAGAAATTTGACAAGGTAATGATGTCAAATGGTTTCACAATTAATGAGTGTGATAAATGTGTCTATGTTAAAAACACAGATAATGGATATGTCATTGTTTGTCTATATGTAGATGATATGCTTATTTTAGGTAGTAATAATAATATTATTACAACTACCAAGAAAATATTGTCCAGTAAATTTGAAATGAAAGATTTGGGTGTTGCAGATGTTATACTAGGAATTAAAATTTCTAGAATATCTGGTGGACTTGTATTATCTCAAACACATTATATTGAAAAAATACTTGAGAAGTTCGACAAAGATGAAAGCAGCGTTGCTAGAACACCAGTTGATATAAATCTTTATTTGTCTAAAAATACTGGCCAAAGCATATCACAATTGGAATACTCTCGTATCATTGGCAGTCTAATGTATGTCATGAACTGCACTAGACCGGATATAGCATACTCAGTTAGTAAATTGAGTAGATATACGAGTAACCCGGGAGTAGACCATTGGAAGGCAATTATCAGGGTTCTTAGATACCTAAGATATACCCTGAATTATGGATTGCATTATACAAGATATCCAACTGTACTTGAAGGGTATAGTGATGCTAACTGGATATCTGATATGAAAGATACAAAATTCACAAGTGGTTATGTTTTTACATTTGGTGGTGCAGCCGTATCTTGAAAATCCTCAAAGCAAACGTGTATTGCTAGATTCATAATGGAATCTGAATTTATTGCTTTAGATAAAGCAGGAGAAGAAGCTGAGTGGCTTCGCCAGTTTCTAGAGGATATTCCAATATGGCCTAAACCGGTGCCAACAATTTGTATACATTGTGATAGCCAATCTGGAATTGGAAGGGCACAGAGTGACATGTATAATGGTAAGTCTAGACATATACGTCGTAGACATAATACCGTTAGGCAATTGCTCTCAAATGAGATTATTTCTATTGATTATATAAAGTCAAAGGATAATCTAGCAGATCCACTTACTAAAGGTTTGACAAGAGAGCAAGTAAATTGCACATCGAGAGGAATGTGATTAAAGCCTATGACACAAGAGTCACCTTAATGGCAACCCAACCTAGTTGACTGGAGATCCCAAGATCTAGGTTCAAAGGGACAACCGAATTATGCGTGATTCAAAAGAAGCATTAAGGAGATAATCTCTCCTACCTATTCCTATGATAAATTAGTGCTGCCTGCAAAGTTTATTAGGGTAAGCTATGCTTTTAATGATTCTTATACCTTGAAAAATCCAAGTGGGATATTGTAGGATATTCCTAATAGGAGTCACGTATATGAGTGTGAAGGGGCCGTTTCTGTGAGAATTTGTTAAAGCTGAATTCTCTAAAGTACTCATGAAAACCAGGAGTTGTTCAGGGCCAAAATGAACACAATCATGAGAACCAATTGTGTTAGGAAAGAGACTGTGTGAAGTCTATTCGATCTGATTTATCAAACAACTGAATAGTTCAAGACATCACGTTCACTATTTAGCTGGTAAGTCCGATGGGCTTTCACTAGGGAAGGTTCAAGGCCAAAAGCTACCTATCTCGATGCACGATCTTTCCAAAGATGTACTCTCTATAGTTGTCAGCATTATCATTTGCATACTAACAGCCAATTTACCATTCATGTGGGGGATTGTTGGACCAAAATAGTTTTTTGGTCGACTTTGAGCCTAAATTAAAGTGGGACCCAATTGTTATTTTGAATAAATTTTCGTGGGTTCATATTCTACTCCGTGAGGAGTATAATATAGTATATTCACTTGCTCAAATCGAGTAAGAAATGAATGAGAAAATAGGCTCCAAAGTGACCCTCTTGGAAAGGTAAAAATAAAGGACGTGCAATGTGGGATGTGACACCAATCCCACATTGGTTAAGGAAGAAACTCAACATTGACATATATAGTCTAAGTTTGCTCTATGGGTTGGACCCCAAGGGGTACCACAGTTTTGTGAGCGGAGCGAGCGCCTACATACCGTTGGTTTGACCACACGCGCGCGCCCGCCGCCCGCCAGCTTCGCCACGACCCGGCCGGGCCGGGCTCGGGTACGGACTTGCCCTATCTTTTTGGAGAAAATTCATTTAAATAAATGAATTAATTAAACGGTTTTGCTTCCTTCCAAACCGAAAGGTTGTGTCTGTTACAAGAACAGTTAATTCAATGGTGTCCACTGGCTGTTGCATTTTGTTTCTGGGTGTGTCTTTTTATGGTGACTGTCCGGAAAGTCATCAAAGTCTTTAAATAAATACCCAGACATTCAAAATATATATTTTCGGCATTAAGGATACATTGCAGTCTACGTTTCGGCATTAAATTAGTCAGCATTTAGAGAGTACACAACACATCTTGGTTCGCTGGATGGGGAGATTGGAGTGCTACTTCTGCCCGTGTAAAGATCATTGTATCCTGGGAGGCAGACGCTCGTGATTTCATAAGCACCAAGTGTGGGGGCGAAATCTGTCTTAAGGACATAGTGTCAAACACTAGCCTTGATCTAATGGAAGTTCAATTACAGTTCCTGGTCTGCAAACGGGTCAGTGTTTATTTATTTAGACAGTATAATTACGTGTAACTGTATGCTGTAACTCTTTTGTGAAAAGCTTGTCACTGTTATTTTTTACTGTTACTCTTTACTGTAACTCTTTTGTGTAACTCTTTTGTCTGTGTAATTGATTTGCATATCATTGTTATTGTTTGGTTTTACTTTAAATCACATAATATTAGAAATATCAATAGGTGATTTTACTATTTTGGAACACCATTTTCCAACACTTTCCATATGAACCAACAAAAGTAGGCTAACATAGCCTGTTGTTTAGTGCTTCTCGAGCTTACCAATTCTTCTAATTGCTGCATTATCCAGGCCGGTCTCCATCATTGTGATCTTGAACATGTCTTTGTGTATCCTTAGTGGAGATTCTTACAATACTTTAGTAGCCCAAAGGCAAAGCAAAAAAAAGATGTTCCATAGTGTCCTCCTCATCTGGGCATAGAAGGTTGTGAGCAAGGAGGTTTTGACCAGTCTCGTGGTATTTTTTAAAAAAATTTCCAACTAAGGCATTATTTCAAAATATTTTCCAAAACCAGGCCAATTTAAAAACGTCATTTGGTCTGACGTTTTTAAACCAAAGACGTCAATTGGTCTGACGTCTTTGGCTTAAAAATGTCAGACCAATTGACGTTTTTAAAATTAAACATGTCAGTTGGACTGACGTCTTTGAAAGTGGCGTCAGTCCAACTGACGCCTTTGGTTCATTTCCTTTCCCACTTATGTTAATTTGCCTCCATTCCTAGCCTTTGGTTTATTTCCATTCCCACTTATTTTTGCCACTTATGTTAATTTGCCTCCATTCCTAACTTATTCTTTTCTATTTTAATATTTAAAGTCATTACGTACATCTCTTTTTTATAAGAAATAGGTTGCTTGCCTCCATGCCTAACTTAATCTTTTCTATTTTAATATTTAAAGTCATTATATACATTCCTTTTTGATAAAAAATAGGCAGATGCCTACATGCCTATTTTATTCACTAAAAAGACATTAATCCAAAGTGCTTGAATAAAAAAGTCTTCAATAAAAATCTAATGCTTAAAAAAAAAACTAGTCCAAAAATGCTTGAATAAAAAAATTAAAAAATCTTGAATAAAAATCTAATGCCCGAATAAAAAAATAAAATAATATTTATTTAAGTAATTATCATAAGTGACTCCTATCATTTTCTCGCCGACAACGTGGTTGATATTCAAAACAACATAAAAGATTATCGAGTACATATAAACATGATGGGATAAAAGTATTAGACGCATCATCGTCCAAATATGAGAAATCTGAAAGATCATGATCAGAAACAAGTAACAGATCATCTTAAATTTCAATTTCTGCATATTGAGGATCAAAATGCTTTATTTTAGCATAATCGAGTGCATGGAAACAATCAAGATGATGTTGCATTTGATCATTTTCACGTTCAAGCATTGATATGACCTCGTCTTGATTGTTTGAATTATGTGAATTGTAAATATCAGTCGAACGTGCCTTTGGTACCAAAATACCATGCCAACGACAAAATACATCAAGGTCACAACGTTTGTCATATAAATGTCGCCATCTTGGTGTGGGTTCGCTACGAGGACCTGGAGGTGGATAATCAGTTGCAGGTCCAACAATTACATGTCCAGCTTGTCCGAATGGGTGATAAGGGTCGATAGGCTCATTGCGAAATGCACGTTTTCGTCCATACCATGCTACACCACTAGAGTCGGTATATGATTAAATAGAAGGAACTTCGTTCAGTGATGTTGAACTGTCTGTTGAGCGTTCACGTCTGTTACTAGAAGATGAACTATTTTGGTGATTGCGTGAAGAACTTGCATGTGATGTGATCCTATACATTTTGTTTGGTGGTGTAGTATTCACACAACTCTGAAAGGTAGTATATATGTATATATGTATGCTCGGTTTGACATAGTTTGAAACTGATTTGCTAGTGATGCAAAATTATAATTTAAAAGATGTTGGATTTGACAAGACACTGCATACAAATGATTGAATTGATAACACACTGCATAGATTGAGTAAAGATTGCAGAGATTGATTAAAATGACAACACACTGCATACACTGGCAACACACTACATGAAGTGGGCTATTGGATCAGTGGGTTCCATTTTAAAAAATTAGAAGGGACTCATTCATGTAACGGTCCTCCTTCATTGGGGATGAAAAAATGAGATGCAAATTTATGATACACAGTATTTCCCTATAATTATTCATATGTAATTCACTTACCCACTTATTATTGGACAATTAAACAATAGTAACGTGTTTGATAAAAAAAATAAACAATATTAACGTGTAAGCGTTACACCCAATACTTTCTTCTCTAGGTGGCCGGGCCCCATACAAGCTTGTATATCCTGAAAGTGCGCGTGCCAAACACATTCATAAGTCACCTGCATCAACTCCATTGGGCTTTTCAACTAGAAAGCCATTAAATTACCAGTAAAACCTAATTAAAACTCATCGTACCACTACCAGTTATAAATACCAACCATCTTTAAACTGAAAGGGGGTGATGATGCTATTTGTTTACAGGGAAAACTAGGAGTCATTCCACAAATTTTATGTATTTTGGGGCTTTTTATTTCCCTAAATCGTAGAACGGAGGGAGAGGACACCACCAACAGGCTTCACCGACATTAGGCGACTTCGATTGCGATCAGCTACCAGCGAACTCAGGCGTCATCTCCTCCCTTTACTTTGCTTCTAGACTATAACATTAAGGTTAAAAATTCCATAATTCTGGCTTTACTTTGCGAAGGCGAGCATAAAGGAGCATAGACAAATAAGACATGGATTGTGTTGTACTACAGATAAGGATGCTTAAAAAACGAGGTTTTGACCAGTCTGCATGGGATTTTAAAAAAAAAATCTTAATTAAGACATCGTTTCAAAGTATTTCCCAAAACCAAACCAATTTAAAAATGTCATTTGGTTTGACGTTTTTAAGCCAAAAGACGTCAATTGGTCTGACGTCTTTAGCTTAAAAATGTCAGACCAAATGACATTTTTAAGTTTTTTTTGAAAGTAGGATGAAGGTTGGAGACGCTAGTCCAATTAACGCCATTGTGTAAAAACGTCAGTCTCACTGACGTGATTAAGTAGAACTCCCAAATCAATTTTTTCCTCCTCTCGGTATTTTGTCTGTAATTCCCCCAATTATCTTCTCTTCTTCCCCGAAATTGAGCCCCCCAAATTGAGCCCTATTTTAGGCGTTAGCACCATCGGAGAACCACCATCGCACCGCTGGAGACCATCGGAGAATATTGAAAATTAGAAATATTGAAATACTTTGAAAATTACTTGTGGTTGAAAATTAATGATTTTTTGTGAAATTATAGAAATATTAAAATACTTTGAAAATATTTAGGAAAAACTTCAGCCACACCCCCTCCAGTTTACATATCTTCAAAGACACCCCCTCTAGTTTCTAAATCTTCAATTACACCTCGTGTAGTTTGTATTTAAACATCCACTACCATTAAACTACCATTTCTAAAAAAAAAATTAATCTAAAATATAAAAAATACCCCTACATAAATCTCAAGTAATTTTTTTACATAAAATTTTACTAAAATTCGAGCCGATTAAAATTTATTTTTTACATATTAAAATTTGAACCAATTAAAATTCGATTGAAGTTGAATAATTTTTTTTTAAACGTATTAAAATTTGAACCTATTAAAATTTATTTTTTACATATTAAAATTTGAGTCGATTTGAAGTCTACGCGAGTTGTTAGTGCCAATTAAAATTTACTTTCTAATTCACTAGAATCGACTTTTAATTCACTACGCGAGTTTTAATTAACTTGAATCGAATTTTAATTCACTAGAAATTTTAATACTTTAAAAAAAATTAAAAAATATAGGGGGGCTCATTGAAGATTTGTTTATCTAGAGGGGGTCTCATTGAAGATATACATACTTAGAGGGGGTGTGGTTGAAGTTTATCCTTAAATATATCATGGGCAATTTAGTAAATTTACATTCTAGTTAAAAATTTTAATTTAATAAGGGGTGTCATTGAAGATTCAGAAACTAGAGGGGGTGTCTTTGAAGATATGGTAAACTAGAGGGGGTGTGATTGAAGTTTTCCCAAATATTTATTCTGGAATTGAGTTGATTATTGAAAAATATTGAGTTAATATGCAATTATAGAAATATTGAAATACTTTGAAAATATTTATTATGGAATTGAGTTGATTATTGAAAAATATTGATGACTATATGACATTATTGAAATACTTTGAAAATATTTAGTATGGAATTGTGTTGGTTATTGAAAAATATTGAATTTATATGAAATTATAGAAATATTGAAATTGTTCGATTATTGAATTGAGTTGATTTGGTTGTATTTGTACTGTTTTTAAATAATACATCCTTTTACTAATGACCTCTAGGTTTGGTTGTGGACCACTTATGATGTTTCTGAATTTCACCAAAAGTTTATTTCTGAGATAAAGAATCGAGAAAGAGACTCTTGATTTATAGTGGAGAGGTTGGCTGTTGAAAAACTGACGATTGAAACATTTGTTTATCTTCAATTCCCACAGTGGTAGTATCCATGGACGGCTTGATAGATTAGTTTCCTGTGGCTCCAAGGCAATATGAATTTGTTGATCTCAATTCATTAATGTTAGTATTGATTCCAATGGAGTCATTTCACCACTGTTACTAATAAATAGGTTTAAGACGATTGATCAGCTGTCCTTTCTGCATATTACTTCCATATGACAAAGAGCTTAATGTTCCATTATGTACTCTTACGTTGCATAGAACATGGGATATTCCTTGATGACTTGTGTATCATAGGATTAATTAACATCCGAAGCTATGAAGTAACTATCAATATCCTAAGCTTGTGCCCGTCTAATATTATTGACTTGTGCATCTTCATCTTCGTCAGACAAGTAATGATCAGAAATACATCCAGCGTCACCACTTAATTGGTAGTTTAAAATTGCTTCTTGCATCCTCCCTTCTATAGCACGTTCACTTGCCATACGGCGCATATTGTATCGCTTTTGGGAAATATTTTGAAACGATGCCTTACTTGGGAATTTTTTTTAAAAATGCCACGACACTAGTCAAAAGCTCGATTTTTCATTGTCTGTGATATCTTCTTTTAGATTGTTCTCTTGTGGAACCAGTAAAGAGGAAGACTCTTTTCTGATAGAGTGGAATTAAAGTGAGGGAGCAATAAAGAGGAATTATTCTGGTTTTAGAGAGAAATCAGATAAAGTTCTTGGACATCTGGCATGGACAATACTACTAGTGGAATTGTGCTGGGCCACATAGTGTCGGCGAGGGGCATTAAAGTTGACAAATCCTAGGTGGAGACCATCTCCAACCTTCCCACGCCGACAGCCATCAAGGGAATCCAGTCATTCTTGGGTCATGCAGGTTTTTATCGTAGATTTATTAAGAATTTCAGTGTATTGGCCCGATCCCTGACCCAGTTACTATCTAAAGAAGTCCCCTTTGAGTGGTCGAATGATTGTGAGACATCTTTTCAAAAATTAAAAAGCATGTTTGTCACGCCTCCTATCATGCGACCACCTAATTGGGATCTTTTTTTCGAGCTCATGTGCGACACGAGTGATTACGCAGTTGGCGCAGTGCTGGGTCAGAGGGAGGAAAATCGACCGTATGTCATTCATTACGCTAGCAAGACACTTAATGAGGCTCAAATGAACTACACTACCGCTAAAAAAGAATTGCTAGCCGTAGTGGTTGCTTTAGATAAGTTCCGTTCATATATCATTGGTTCGCCTATTGTTGTTTTCACTAACCATTATGCCTTGAAGTATTTGTTAGCTAAGCAGGATGCTAAACCAATGCTCATTAGGTGGATCCTCCTCTTACAAGAATTTGATTTGACAATTGAGGACAAGAAAGGAGTAGAGAATGTTGTGGCGGATCACTTATCCCGACTGGTGGTGCAAGAAACAAATGAGCATATTCTTATTCTCGACTTTTTTCCTGATGAGCAAATACTCTCAATTCATTCAATTTTTCTTTGGTATGCTTACATCTGTAATTACATTGCAACAGGACAAATACCGCCACATTGGAGCCTTGAAGATAAAAGACGATTTATGGCAGACGTGAAGTATTTTTACTTCGATAATCCGTACCTGTTCAAGTATTGCCCAGACCAAATTATGAGGAGATGCGTGCTTGAAAATGAACAACGGAATGTCCTTGCCTTCTGTCATTCCCAGGCCTGTGGCGGACATTTCTCGGCAAAGAAAACCTCGGCCAAAATTCTTCACTCAGGTTTCTACTGGCCCTCTCTTATTAAGGATTGTATTTCATATTGCAAGACATGCAACAGATGCCAACGATTGGGTAGTGTGACCCGTCGAAATATGATGCCCCTTTCCTCCGTACTTGTCATCGAGATATATGACTGTTGGGGCATCGATTTCATGGGTCCATTCCCCATGTCGTTTGGCTACTTGTATATTCTTCTGGCGGTGGACTACGTGTCCAATTGGGTAGAGGCTATCCCAACCAAGACTAATGACCACCGGGTCGTAGTCAAGTTTCTTAAGGAGAACATTTTCTCAAGATTTGGGATACCTCGTGTAATGATTAGTGATGGTGGTTCCCATTTTTGTAACAGGCCATTTGCATCATTAATGTTTAAATATGGAGTTACACACAAAGTGTCCACTATTTACCACCCATAAACCAATGGCCAAGCTGAATTAGCCAACAGGGAGATTAAAAATATTCTGAAAAAAATGGGTAACCCAAACAAGAAGGATTGGTCAGAAAGGTTGACCGATGCCTTATGGGCATACCGTACTGCCTATAAGACTGTTTTAGGCATGTCTCCCTACCGGCTAGTTTATGAAAAAACTTGCCATCTGCCAGTTGAATTGGAGCATAAGGCCTACTGGGCCATAAAGACTTTGAACTTTAACATGAAAATGGATGGGGAGCAGAGAAAATTAGAAATTAATGAATTGGATGAGATCCGAAGAGATGCGTATGAGAGCTCTAAAATTTCCAAGGAACGGGCTAAAGTTTTTCATGACAATTCCATCACGAGGAAGTCGTTTGAGCACGGGTAAAAAGTGCTCTTATATAACTCTCGTCTCTCCATCTTCCAAGGGAAGTTAAGATCCCGGTGGGATGGCCCCTATCTTGTCAAGGTGGTCTACCCCAACGGAGCGGTGGAAATCACAAACCCCAAAGATGGCCAAACATTCAAGGTCAATGGCCAAATACTTAAGCCATTCTTTGAGGATTTTGAAGAGCAAATAGTGGAGGAGGATTTAATTGATTCGGTGTATCCGGATTTGGTGGAGGAGTAGCTAGTATTTATATGTACAATTGCCTTTATTTATTTATGTTATTATTTATTTCATGTCACTTACCTTTTTTTTGGTTGTATAGTGTTGTTTTTCCTAGCTCCAGATGTTGGTATTTTATCAAAAGCTCCAATGCGAGGTGTCCTCTATCCCTACTCTTCTTTCTACAGTCCTTCATTATATTTCATATTTTTTGTACATTGAGGACAATGCGTGAATCAAGTTGGAGGGTGAGGTGGACCATTTGCATGTTGTACCAATGTTGGATCTAGAATAGTCTTTTGCAAATATTCTTTCCTGCTTGCTTTTTTTTTTTTAAAAAAAGAATATTCCTCCGCGAATATTCTTTTCTGCCGACACTAGAAAAAAATGGGACGCCTTTATAAGGCCTCCAACCTTTTTCTTTTTTTTCCATCGGTGTTGGCCCCCCTCTTTCTTCCTTCTTCTTTCTTCTTCTTCTTCTTCTTCGCTGTTCTCTGTAAAAATAACCCACCCCTTGCAAATCCATGACTATATTCCCAGAAGACTCAGTCATTTGTCTAATGATTTTCATAATATGTCTGTATTTGTACATGACTGTTCTTCTTCTAGCTGCACTTAGGTTGAAGGGTTTCTAGCCTAGCCGAAACCCTTATCTCGAAGAATGATAATCAAATTGAGTATTTTCCTTATAGGTTTTGGCAGATGAACGGATCTCGAGTTCTCAAACCCTAACTCTATTTGCAATTCTGGTAAATTCGAATCATTTGGGAAATAGTTTCAGTTTGTTGGGGGGTGTTGTGATCTATAGTTTTAGTTTGTTTCAGTTTTATATTTGCGTAAGTTTACAGTATTTTTTATTATGATCGTGTCAAATGTAACTTTAATTGTTTTTGTGACTAGTAGACATTAAAGAACCGGATAGGGTGTCTGTAGTTTAGCAAGTATGGACAATAAACTTTTTTTGTTTAGTTTAAGCATTTTGCGCACTTTTCATCTGATGTGCATGTTGTGATAATGAGAAAAGCAAGAGATGTGAGAAAAATTGAAATCTGAGAGCAACAAGCAAAACCATTGTGTGGCAGTAGCTCTTTTGCTAAACGTCGTCGTTCCAAACGACTGGGTGCTTGTTACCAATGTGGCAGAATATTTCACATGAAAAAACATAATCAGTGTTCTTAACCAATTTCGGGAGTCCGTTGATAACCCATCAACCCGCGGAATGCCTGTGGATATCGTGTAAGCCGATATCACACTGTTATGTCCCATTTACCGGGGTCCATAATTTAACAAAAAATTCGGGCAGTGTTTCCTTTGTACGGGGAGCTCAACCCAATACTCAACCTGTGCAATATATTTTACAAGGCCCATCTGAGACCCAATATGAATTATTGACCACGCCAGGTCCATTTATAAGTAAAACTTGGCCACACAGGGCCCATTTATCCATTCTCATATAAAACATGCATTTGTTATATCAAGCATAGTCTATAACAATTGGATTACAATCCTTTTTCATACAAATTACATGCCAAAAGCTAAGTTTTCATAAACGTTTACAAAAAACTCAAAATAAGGCCACATGTCGGCCCCTTCACCCTTGATGTTCTCCACGTGAGCCATCCGCCGGTGTAAACCCCACACCTGAAATTGTTCCCCGTATAAGGTGAGCCAACGCCCAGTAGAAGACTTCCTACAAAGGCTACTCCCCCCCTAGATGCTCATGCTCATGCAACATTTATGTATAATATATAACCGATCATTCCACATAAAGATGTGCATTCAAAGTTGGAGTGCAACAACGCCATGCCATGAAATGAGATGGAAACTCACTCATGCAACCCATTCCAAGTCCTCACCGACTCCCTCAACACAATGCAATGTCAATGTGTAATGACCCGTCAATTGACGGAGGACTTCTTCCAATGATCGTTTGAATTAGAAAACATGTTTTTATAAATCGGATCATTATTGGAAGCTACCCATTGAATGGGTGTTTTTATCATAAAATCCCCTTGTGTATGCTTTGGGCAACGGATTTTGGTATCTCGACCTCCGGTTCCGTAAACCCAGCACTTTTCTGGGTTTTTCACCCACGGTAAGTGCCTGAACCACATGTTTAGGGTTTTTCACCCAAAGAAGTCGACATGCCCCTTCTTGCTATACCCAACACAAGGTTTCCTTATGCCATGCATCCGTGTAACTCAAAAAGGATTGTTGATCCACTTTTTCCCGAGTCCACTATCAAGCACCAAGCAAGGTGTTGATTACACTATGCACCATTCCTCCACACTCATGCACAATGCCAATGAATGTGACTCTATGATCATGCCCAATGGAATGAATAGCACAAGAGCAATAATTCCATACATCTTCACATTCCATGGAATTTAAATCATAGGCATGTAAATTTCATATATCCTCATAACCACATATCAATGAGCATATAAATATCATATTCTTCTCAATATCAATATATCAAAGCATGCATATATCAACAATTATAATCAACACAATTGACAAGCATGTTATTACATAATCTATGTCAATAACACACTTAAATTACATGGTGCATGATACACATAATAACCCACAAAATTTAGCACAAAACAGCCCGCGAAAATCAGCCCAAAGTGGCTAAAAATTCAGCCACTATACGGCCCCTAAACAGCCATAAAACAGCCCCTAAACCAGCCACTAAGCAGCCCATGAAATCAGCCACTAAGCAGCCCCTGAATGGACACTAGACAGCACACAATTCAAACACAAAGCTGCCCACAAAATCAGTTCATTATTAGTGCACAAAACAGTCCACATTTCGGCACAAAACAGTCCACATTTTAACCATAAAACAGCCCACAATTTGGCCACTAAACAGCCACATAGCAGCCCCTTAATAGGCCACCAAAATAGCCCACAATTCAGTCTATGTACAGCCCACAAAACAGCTTATGTACAGCCTACAAAACAGCCACAAAACTGCCTCAACATAGGCCACCAAAACAGCCCACAATTTAGCACAATTAAAGCTCAAATACAACCCACAAAAATGGCCTAATTACAGCCCACATTCTGTCCAAATAAAGCCATATAAAAACAGCATCTTTAGGTATAGAATAAACCCAAGTAGGAAGAACCCTACCTCTTGGAGCATAGAAATGAAGATTAGACCTTCAAAACTTCAAAAACACCCCAAGAACACCAAGAACACCACTTGAATCTTCGGTGGAATCCCTTTTTCTTGGTACGTACACGTAGCCCTCGTCGAGGAGATGAACTTTGCCTCTTGAATCGACAAATTCCGACCGACGGAACTCCGGGAATCTTGGATTGAAGCTCTAAGAATCAATTTTCCCTTTTCTCTCCCCTATGGCCGGCCACCCTTGTTGAACATAATGAAAATATCTCATTTTGAGATATTTTAGTCCCTATTTATAATTTTAAATGTGCAGTCCTCGTTGCACCGCATATTACCGACTTTCGGGTTCGTTTTTCGTCCAAAAATGATTCATTAAGTCTCGGATTGAGTTCAAATAAATTTTATTTGAACTTTAATTTAATTTTAAGGAAAATTTTAAAAATTTATTTTTGTGGACCTTTAAAAGGTCAATCGCCACACAGTCGTCTCGATCTACGTGCAAAAACCCGACTATCTCGAAATTCGACAAATTTTCTGGTGGTTACTAGATCTCGCGTTGCGAATCGAATGGTGCACTCCGTTTCCTCATCCGAGGTCTAGAACATGAGTATTGTAAACCTCGTCATAGTGGCAAATTACGATTTTACCCTTATTCCTAAAAGTTCAAAATTCTCCGGGTTTCACATTATTAGATGTGCAAAAATAAAGATGTGGGTCAAGTAAAGAATGTCCTAAAATACCAACCTGTAGCGTGGGTAGGGACTTGTTTCTGAGACGCCATAGTCTTTCAAGTTCAATTGGTGCATCTAGTCTTCCTTCAATTTTCATAGATAAATGAGTATGTTAATAATTTTGAATTTTATTTAATATTCGAAAAAAAAATATTTACATACTCATTTATCCTTGAAAAATGGTATGTTAATAACTTTGAATTTTATTTAATATTAAAAAAAAACGATATCTCATCTCTCATGTTACTTTCATTGCATGATTCTTTGTGCATTGAGGACAATGCATAGTTCACGTTGGGGGGTGAGGTGCACCATTTATATGTTCCACCACTTTTTGTATAGAATAAGTTGAAAATATGAAAAAAAATTTTAAAAAAATTTGGACAATTTTTTGTGAAAAATATCTAATATTGAACTATATTCCCCTACCCCAATTGTTGTGCTATTTGTGATTACTTGATCTTCATTTTAAACTTTGAATACATGAGCACATTATAGAAGTTTATTCTATTGCTAAGAGTATCACATACTTGTTTGCTTTTGAACTCAACCATAAATGCACCATGAACTTGTAATTTTGGCAATTTACGGATTGAGTTCACATTTAGTGCTTGACATGAATAGAGGAGATGAATAGGAACCCATGTGAGCTTTAGTGACAATCCTTGTTGGAGAGAACTTAAATTTACTCAAGGTACAATTGTTCAAATCTCACATTTGTTCAATAATCTCATTATGCTTGTTTTGGTTAGGTGCATTTGGGTAGTTAATTGACTTTACCTTGATATATAAAATGTTTTCTTATGCTTATCTAGAGCTGATCTTAAGCCATTTTTGAATATGTTGAGCCTTAGCCTTCTTCTTGAAAAAATATTATCCCTAATGCCGTGATTGAGCCTTAATTGAATTCAATTCCATGCCATACATTTGACCAAGCTAATGAAAATGATAAATATCTACCTTACCTTAGTTGTTCCTAGTGCTGAGTATGAATAATCATAAAAGAGAAGGAAGTATGGTGTGGGAACTCAAACAAAAAGGATAAATGATATTAAAACTCAAGGAGTTCAAAAAAAAATTGAGAAAGCCAAGAAAAAGAAGAAAATAGGTGAGAGGAAAAGAAAAGAAAGAAAAAGAAACAAAGAGTGAAGTGATGGTATTAGACTAGAAATCCCTTAAAAAGGAAGATCTTTCTGAAATAAAGGTCATTCACTCGGAACAACTCTCTTTGTTATCGTATATCCTTCGTTTCTCTTACCTCAATATCACCTCAAGGCCTCATTACAACCCGTGAAAGACCTAAATGATCTAGAGAAGCATGGGGGATGTACACTTTTTAAGAAAAGTTAATTTTGCTATCTAGTGCCCTAACATTCATTTCATGAGATTATGCCAAGATTGTTTCATTTTTTATGCATGTGCTTCATTTTTGGATTATATGTGAGTATATTTAGTTTGAGCATAATGTTCTATCTCACATATACACATGGAGAGTATGCCAGGATAATCATAGTGTGATTCATTTTTGAGAGAAACTCTTGGTGAGTTTTGTATCAAAGCTGAATTTGAATAGCTATGTGAATGTGGATTCCGTTGTGTAAATGTTTAAAATTACATTTTCATTTCACACACATATGAGTTTTGAAAGGAAATGTGTATGTGGATACTCTAGAATAGCATTTAAGACTATGATGTGTCTCAACTGTGATTAGTTCAGATTCAGTAGACAAAGTGATTTTAACATCCCAATGTTAGTTAAGATGAGGGAATAAGCTTTGAATATTGGACATAAAAAAAAAAAAGTTTGTAGGTACCTTCACTGGAAACCTTCATGAGACAAAACTCATCCACTAGGGATCACCTAGGGGTTTAATGGCTTGTTGCATATGCTAAATGCAATCGTGTTATCTACAAAAGTGATGTTTTTTATTTTTATTTATTACTAGGGACTAGTAATGTTTAAGTTGGGGGGTGTGATTAATCCTAATTAATGCATGATTTAATTAAGTTAATAGGTCAATTGTGTTAGTTAAACAAAGTTAAACTAATCAAAATTGACCTATTAAGGTTAGTGTGTGAATTAGGGATAATGCATTAATTGTTGTTCTTTTCAGGGTTTTATGCGTCAAAGCTATAAACTATCGGGGAGCCAATTGTGAATTCTAAGATGACAATTATTAAAGCTCTAAAAAAAAAGACATTAAAGTAATCCAAATGTCATCTTTTGGAGGTTTGTGAATGACAACTTTTGGAAGCTTGTGAATGACAACTTTTGGAAGATTGTGAATGACATTTGGAAACTTGTGAATGTTGGGTCTGTGTATGGTATCTTTGGAGTTTGTAAATGTTATCCCTTGGGGTTTGTAAAGGCTTTGCTTATAAATACCACCCCTTTGTGGCTTGTAAGAAAAAAGTTTTGGCTAGAGTTCTTAGTTGTGGATATCCCTCCAAGTTGTTATTGCATTCTTTGTATGCTTACTAGCTTTTCTCTTGGTTGTGGGAAACCCTCCAAGTTTGTATTACTTTCTTGGTATTATTGTTTTCCTTAATAATATTATCATCTCTTGGTTGTGGAATACCCGCCAAGTAGTATTGCTTTCTTTCATTGTGTTATCATCTCGTGGTTGTGGAATACCCGCCAAGTAATTATTACTTTTTTTTAATTTTAGTTTTGTTTTATTTTACTTCCATTGTTGGAGCTTCCTTCTTCCCTTAGAGGAGTGAAACCCTTCCACTTTTCTAGAGCTTTACCGAAGCCGTGAAGGATGGAACGTGATTCAATAATTCTAAGTCGAAGATCATTTATATTGATGCATTTCGTTTATGCTTAGTTCTAACATTTATTTCATCATAGTGTCTTCTCAGTTCATTGTTGTCTTTACTTTAACCGTGAGTAGCTAAGCTTTTAGTTGGCTAATCCAAGGGAGACCTCCTCTTGGGTATGTCATTTCAACTCATTGTCTTTTCTCCTCTCGGTGTTCGATGGTTCGGTTTGACAGGGTTGAGAGTGGATGTGGTTGTGAGTCTTTCATATCCCGTAGGCCAAGTCACGGGTTATGCTTGGATCCTCATTATCTCGTCCCTAGCTTCCCACGAATAAATCGTTCATCTATACACCATTGGAGGAAGGTTTCGAGCTGAATTGAGACTCCCATTGGAATGACCTCTTTGGATTAGCCAACATTTATTTTCATTTCATTATCACAACTCAAACCACCACCAAATTCCAACACAAAATGATTTTTCCCTTTTCTTTAATAAAAATCACCTTCATGATGGTTCACTTCCTTCCCTGAGTAGACGACCTTAGAATACTTTTCCAAGTAAAACACGACACTCAAAAAACTCCTTGCGCTTGAGAAGCACTTTTGTTCACACACATACACACACACACATTTCATTCATCCCACTCCATTTTCTCCCTACCATTTCTTTTGACATCGTCCCAAGGGAGAGTGACACTCCCTCTTACACATACATCATACATACATTAAGGGAGATGTTAGTAAGTTAGGAACAACAGGGAAATAATTCAAGCAGCCATCATTTCAAGTTCTCCATACATCCGGGTAGTACCAAAATGTACAGGGACATGAAAAGGCAGTATTGGTGGAAGGGAATGAAGAAGGATGTGGCTAGATACATTTCAAAATGTGCGGTGTGCCAGCAGGTGAAGATCGAACATCAAAAGCCAAGAGGATTACTACAGTATTTACCTATCCCAAAGTGAAAGTGGGATCACATCACCATGGACTTCGTGTCGGGTTTACCACGGACGACGCGCGGTCATAATACAGTATGTGTTATTGTGGATAGACTCACCAAGTCTGCCCCATTTCTTGAGTATGAAGACCATGGATAACTTAGAGACCTTGAGCAATCTCTACATCCGTGAAATTGTCAGGTTGCATGGAGTTCCGCTCTCTATTGAGTCAGATCGTGACTCGCGGTTTGTGGCATAATTTTGGCAAAGTCTACAACGAGCTATGGGGACGGAGTTACACTTTAGCACCGCGTTTCATCCTCAAACAGATGGTCAATGGGAGAGAGTGACACAAATTCTAGAAGATATATTACGGGCTTGCTGGTTGGACTTCAAGGGAAGTTGGAGTGATCATCTACCGTTGGTGGAGTTTGCGTATAACAACAGCTATCAGGCAAGCATTGGGATGACACCATATAAAGCATTGTATGGAAGACCATGTAGGTCGCCTACTTGTTGGTTAGAAGCGGGCGAGAGTAGTTTATTTGGGCCGAAAATTATTCGAGAGACTACAAAAAAGATTCAACTCATCCGGGAGAGACTACGTACGGCACAAAGCCGACAGAAAAGCTATGCGGATAGAAGACGAAGACCATTAAAGTTTCAAGAAGGGGACTATATTTTCCTCAAGGTGTCACCCATGAAAGGAGTATTTAGATTCGGCAAGAAGGGAAAGTTAGCGCCAAGATATACTGGGCTATTTGAAGTGATCAAAGTTGCGGGCAAAGCGGCGTATCAGTTGCGGTTACCGGTTCAATTATCAGGCGTACATGACGTATTCCATGTTTCGATGTTGAGAAAATGGCAATCAGATGCAACGCATGTCGTGGACTTGGAGGATATTGAGATTCAAGATGGAGCAACCTATTAAGAACAACCAGTAAAGATTTTTGATGCCAAGGAGAAGGTGCTTCGCAACAAAGTCATCAAGTTGGTTAAGGTTTTGTGGCAATATCACGGAGCGGAGGAAGCTACTTGGGAACCGGAGCTGGAAATACGAGAGAAGTACCCTCACTCGTTCTTTACTTAAGGTAAGTTTTGTCCACGAAACTTTATTTGAGAGGGGGTGGATTGTAAACCCCCACATTCGTATCGTTATATATTAACATGAGTATGTTTTGATATGTTAATATAAGTAATGGTGCATGCATGAACTAAGTAGATAGTAAGAGTAGAAATAAAAATGTATTTGAGGTAATAGGGTATGTTGTTGAAGTTTGGGGGGTATTCCGGAGTGAAAACACACTTAGAGAGAATTTGGGTAAAAAGGAGATCTTGGACACTGCTTAGTATTTTGGCCATAACTTTTTATACTCATATCCAATTGATCTGAAATGTTTACAGTATATAGTAGACATCTAGGACTATAAAAGTGTATCTCATTAAAATTTTCTAATTAGACATTTAAATTGGTCAAAACTACACTAGAAATTGAGGGTATTCTGTCACCCGCGTTCGGACGGGAATAGACATGCGTCCGGACGCGCATGGCAGAAACGTGGGTGCAGAAACATGCGTCTGGACGGTAAGAACGCGCGTTCGGATGCGCATGGCAGAGACGTGGGCGCAGAAACACGCGTCCGGACGGACCAACCCGAGGGCTATGCGTCTAAGACTGGTTTTGGGTGTTTTCTCTCCCATTTGCAACCCATTTCATCCATACTATCATAGAGAGAGTCTTAGAGAGGAAGAAGGAAGGGGAGAAACAAGAAATCAAGGGGGATTTTCTAGTGGAGAAGATCAAAGCTCAAGTTCTTTACACACAAAGGCTAAGGAATTAAGGTAGGGGTTTTCTCTCATTCACTTACATTGAGGCTAGGATATATATATATGTATGTTTAAACTATCAATGGTATGTATATATGCTATGGAAGCATCATCTCTTAGGTTTTGTTTGCATAGATTACAGGTTTTGAACAAAGTTAGGGTTTAATACCTATGAAATCTCTTTTCTAGTTTTAAATCCTTAATTTTGGAGAGTGAAGTATTTCCTTCATAAATGTTTTCTTTATTATGAATTTTGAAACCGTGGTGCTTTGTGCTGGGTAGAGAAATGATGTTATTGTGATCTCATGTATTTTTCTTAGTTGTTTGTGGAATTGTTGTAAGATATATTTTGGGGATTTTGGATAGATGCTTGTAAATTGAGATAACTGTTGGAATTGTATGCTTGGTTGAGTTGTTTGCGAGACACATGAGTGAGACGTTCCTTGTAAGGATGCTCACCCCTTTCCCAAGAGGTTCCCAGTAAGGATGCTTGTGAAACAATGTAGTGATTGGTGAGAGGTTCCATGTAAGGATGCTCATCCATTCTCAAGAGGTTCCCAGTAAGGATGCTTGAGAAACAATGTAGTGATTGGTGAGAGGTTCCATGTAAGGATGCTCATCCATTCTCAAGAGGTTTTCGGTAAGGATGCTTGAGAAACAATGTAGTGATTGGTGAGAGGTTCCATGTAAGGATGCTCATCCATTCTCAAGAGGTTCCCGGTAAGGACGCTTGGGAAATAATGTAGTAATTGGTGAGAGGTTCCAGGTAAGGATGCTCATCCATTCTAAAGAGGTTCCCGGTAAGGATGCTCGAGAATCAAAGGTGACCAAAAATGGGGGGTGGAGGTTTCTAAAAAGTATGCCACCTACCGAAAGAATTGTTGGGAATGGTTTATGGCCATTAATGATTATTATTTGTATGTGGTGCTCGTTTATTCATTCAAGAAATATTTTTAAATAAACTTGAGATCTTTTTTTAAAAATGTCACTACTTTATTTCAAATTAGGTATCTATGTTATGTTAAAAATGAGACCGACCATTTTAAATGCTTTTCTAAACCTTGTATGGGTTTGGAAGAATTTTTCTACAGAGCTTGTGCTCACCTCCTACCGCTAACATTTTTTAGATTACCCGCTTGAGGAGGACGTAAGGGTCGAGGAGCCCGCTACTTGGGAGACTCCACTTAACAGGAGTGTGGATCCCGAGGTGGACGCATAGAAGGGCCTCCTTTCCTTTTGTACTAGACTAGGACATTCTTTTGGAACATTGTGTAGTCTAACTTCTTTTGTTTATTCCGCTGCGCTTCTTTAATTAATTTTTTAGATGTAATAGCCATGACTTGGGCTTATTCTTTTGGATAATGTTGAAATATTCGTAAATGACAAATGAAGTCTTGTTTCTTATAGAATTATATTAGTGCTCTCAGGATATGAATGGTTTTAGAATGTAATGCCGCTCAGGGTGTGTTTTGGGGCGTTACAAATTTAATGAATAAGTTAAATCAATATACAATTAACAAACCATTTCCAAGACTAATCCATTCCACTATAAACCATTTCCAACAAGTTCTTGTGGAATCTCATACTTCCCAAAACTCTTATAGAAATCATTTATGGTACAATAAACAATAACTCACAACTGACATTCGTTAATCCCCATTGTCATATACGTTGATTGCTTCTCAGGAATCTACCCAAAGATTATATCTAGTACACCCATCACAATTACAAGCACTTTGAAAAAGGGCGTATACCTTCTCACATGGCATTGACGAATCCTTCCTAGGAAAGGTATACCGTCCCTAGTTTAAACTCCAGTGAACGATAGTGGTTGCATTATCAAATGACAATCCACTACAGGTGTAAGCAACCATCTCACCCCCCACTTGCATAGACTAATATTTACACTTTACGGCATATCTCGAAGGCAATTCAAGTCCATCACAACCACCATACAAATGAGAAAATCAAAACATTCTCAATTCACCAACCATTTCAAATAATTACAAAGTCCCCAATTTCACATGTCATTACCATAGAATAATTGAAGAAAAGAGCAAGAGATCATCATAAATATCATTTTATTGTTCAATATAAAGTACTAAAGTTTTTAATTAAGAACAAGAGAACAATCAAGTCTTGAAACCAATAACAAATGAATATCAAGGTTTGGAATTAAGAACAAAGAAGAAATCAAGAGAAAACCAATTCCCTTGAATACTAGGGTCTCGAAGGCGATACAAAAGATTTAGTGGTTATCCACCCATAACATAGCTTAAAACAAGTAATATTTAAGGTTGAAAATCAAGAGCAAAGGAGAAATCAAGAGAAAATACATTCCCCTTGAAAACTAGGATTTCAAAGGCATTCAAGAGATTTAGTGGTTACCAACTATAACATAGCTTAAGACAAGGTAATAAATGTAAGAATGACAAGGAATGATGATTTCATAGCAAATAGATATGATTTAGAGACAAAGAAATACATATATAATAACTCTAACCTCAATGTAAGAGAATGGAAACAAACCCCTACCTTGGTGTTCTTAAAGAACTTGAGCTTTGATCCAAATCCAATGTGAAATCCTCCTTTGATCTTGAGTGTTTCCCTTTCTTTCCTCATCTCTAAGGCTTCCTAGGATTAGAAGTGTTGAAATAGGGCTAAAGGGGGTGGCCTTAAGTATTTATAGTGGAAGAGATGGTCCGCATATCGCGAATCTGGAACCCAGACTTTTAAGTCACGTTTGAACGTCGTTTGGCATTTGAACGTTAATAGCGCAACATATTGGCTCATGTTCGAACGTCATTTTGAACTTCAAATTTTGGTTGCTCTCAGTACTTTTACATTTCCATCAGAGACCTGGAAGTCACATTCGAACATCATTTGGCGTTCGAACGTCACTTGGCGTTCGAATGTCATTCCAGTTTCTTTTGAAACTTCAAGTGAAATTTTGGCATGTTTAGAGGTTGATTTGGGAAATTGTTGTGAAATAAACTTTTGTAACCCTAGATGTCTAATATCTACTTTCCAAATTTCAGATCAAATGGACGTCAAGATAAAAAGTTATAACCATAATACTAAGCAGTGTCCAAGATCTTTTTTACCAAAATTTTCTCTAAAGTGTGCTTTCACTCCAAAATCCTTCCAATGCCAACCCAAACTTATAAAACTTGCATTTTCACGTCTATTTTAGTTGGTACAAGTTCAATTACATGCGAGGGTTTACAACATGCACAAAGCAGAAGTCCAAATGGGTCCTCTACAGCTAGGATTGTTTAGTGAATTGGGCTTTCAGCTTGTATCCAAGTAAATGGTTGTTGGTTTGGCTGTAAACCCCCACATGTGTTATAGTAATATAATGATAAAATTGTTAGTAATTTAATATGTGTAATGACATAGGAATGAACCATATAGGTTATAACCGTAGAAAATGTAAATATTGTAAAAATAGTTAAAAATGAGTTGTAGCTTGTAAACATAGGAAATCGTTTGCAATAGAACTTATACGACTAGGTTAATGCACAAATGTAGGTAGTATAAGTTTGGGTTGGTCTTTGAATGGATTGAAAATAGAAAACAGAGAAAATAGGCCAAACTGGGCAAACTATACCGGTACTGTATACCAGTACCCTGAGGTCCAAAGAGTTTACCGTACTGGTACAGTGCACCGGTACTGCCGAAAGAGATCTGACCTTTTTAAAGTGCGATTTGTGATCCATTCTCGCCCTATAAATACATTATGACTCATCCTTTAGCCCCATTTCAACACTTCTAACCCTAGAGAGCATTAGAGAGGAATAAAGAAAGGGAAGAACAACAGAGTTGAGGCTAGATTCAAGATCAAATTTCAAGTTTTTCATACAACACTAAGGATTTAAAGTAGGGATTTCTTTTTTTTTTCTTACATTGAGGCTAGGGTTTATGTCTATATGTATTCTTTTGACTTTAGATCAAATATATGTGCTATAAAACTATCATTGCTTAGTATTCTTGCAAAGATTAACATGTTTTAAACAAAACTATGGTGAAATAGCTCTCAAATCTCTTTTTCTTGCATTCAAACCCTAGTTTTCAAGAGAAGTGGGTTTTTCTCTTGATTCTTCCTTGTTTTTTATTTTAAAACTCTAATGCTTTGGGTTGAGTATTAAAATGATATTGTTGATGATCTCTTGTACCTTTTTCGATAATTTATTCTATTGAGAATATCACTTGTGAGAATTGGAGATTTTCAGAATTTGCTCGTAAATTAAAAATTTGTGGAATGGTTGGTTATTTGAAAAAATTGTTGGTATTGTATCTCTGGTGTAGTTGTTTGGATGAACCTTGAGGGTGAGAGGTTCCTTGTAAGGATGCTCATGCCAAAAGAGAAAAATATGTGATCTTCTCAGGAGGTTTCTTGTAAGGATGCATGAGAAACACAACCTTGAGGGTGAGAGGTTCCTTGTAAGGATGCTCATGCCAAAAGAGAAAAATATGTGATCTTCTCGAGAGGTTCCTTGTAAGAATGCTTGAGAAACACAACTTGGGGGTGAGAGGTTCCTTGTAAGGATGCTCATTCCAAAAAAGGACAATATGTGATCTTCTCGGGAGGTTCTTTGTAAGGATGCTTGAAAAATACAACTTTGAGGGTGAGAGGTTCCTTGTAAGGATGCTCAAGCCAAAGAGGAAAATATTATATCATTTATGAGGTATTGGTTTACTTTTAAAAATTGTATGGCTCATTGTTGGTAATTAGTTTCTCCTTTCAGTTTAACCTTATTATTGTTCGTAAACTAAAAATCTATTAAAATGTCACGATTTTACCTCAAAATGTTATATATGCTATTTATGAAATGAGACCAACTTGTTTACATGCTTTCGAAACCTTGCTTGAGTTTGAGAGGATTTTTCTACAGAGCTTAGTGCTCACCCCCTGTAAATAATGTATACTTTTAGATTTCTGTTTAGAGGAAGAGCCCGGAATAGATGAGTGAGGAACTTGGGATGCTCAAGTGGATGGGCAGGTAGATCTAGAGGGGGATGTCTAGACTGTGCTTTTCACTTTTAGACTAGGAGACACCTTTTGTGATAATGTTTATATTAGTATTTTATTATTCCGTTGCACGATTAATTTGGATTTTTTTGGGTGTAAATGCCTTAACTTGGCATCTTCTTTTGGGATGTAAAGGTCATTGTTTGGCCTGTTCTGTTGAATGATGTTGTAAATATTTGATATGATGAATGAACTTTTTTTTATTGATGAATTTATTTAGTTACTCTCATGATGTAAATGGTTTTAGATTGTAATGTCGTCCAATGTGATTTTTGGGGCGTTACAGATTTTGGTATCAGAGTCTAGGCTTTAAGTTTTACATGAGAGCTATAAGTTATAGATTATCACTAGAAATGTAGGATTAGGTTGAATGTAATGGTGATTTAAATTGTACACGTGTCTTATGCTTCAGATTTGAGTGAAGGTTAGGATGTCCTGCACATCAAGAAACCAAATTGTAATTGATGTGCAGGACGGACGGCGAACAAGGACGTGGACATAGGCGTGGTCGTGGAGGTCAAGCAAATCCACCACCACCACCACCCCCCGATGACATGAACGACATATACCAATGCTTACGGGAGCTAACCATTCTGGTACAACACAAAAATGAGAACAACAACCACAATGGTGGGGCTCATCCATTAGCCCAAGTACTGGACAACGGGGACGGTAACCGAAGAATGGTAGTTCTTCAGGAATTTATGAGGCAACACTAGCCTACCTTCCAAGGGAGCTCCAACCCCTTGGATGCGGATAAATGGATCCACCGGGTGAAGAAGATATGTGACGGCATGGGGATAACCGAGGATCTTCAGGTTAGCTTGGCTACTTATCTATTCGAGAGGGAGGCCGACCATTGGTGGGACTCAGTGAAACGAAGGAGGACTACAGATGCACTAACTTGAGAGGAGTTTGACAAAATCTTCCAAGGCAAGTACTTTCCAAAATCCGTCCGGGATAAGATGAGCGCCGATTTTCTAGCTCTTCGCCAGGGTAGCTTGACTGTGATTGAGTATGAGAGGAAATTTGACGAGCTATCTAGATATGCCATCGAGTTTATATCTACCGAGGCCAAGAGGGCCAAACCCTTTGAGCAAGGCTTGAGGCCGACTATCAGGGAGAAACTAGTAGCTCTCAAGATCTAAGAGTATGGGGATCATGTCGACAAAGCTACACTAATGGAGAGGGACATAAAGGACACTTAGCAACGACAGAGCTTTTCAATGGGAGGTCCGATGCGGACTGGGGCTAGCAGTAGTGGAGTTCAGAGAGTGGCACCTCATCGTCGCCCAGATCAGGCAGTGGGACCTAGACCTTAGATATCCCAAGGGGCCGGAAGTGTAAAACCCGGGCGAATTTGAAATTTTGTGCATAAGGGCAAAATGGTCATTTGTCATCCTAATGCTTATTTTAGATACTCATTCTCTAGACCTCGGTGAGAAAATAGACTTCGCCATTGGATTCGTATCGCAAAATCTAGTCACCCTATCAAATTTCGTCGAATTCTGAGATAGTCGGACTTTTGCACGTCATTCGAGGCGACTGCGTGGCGAATGACATTTTAAAGATCTCCAATATTAAATTTTTAAAAATTTATTTAAAATTAAATTAAAGTTTAAATAAAATTAATTTGAGCTTAATCCGAGGTATAACGAATCATTTCGGGATGAAAAACAGACCTCGAAGTCGAAAATATAAGGTGCGATGTGGACCGCACATTTGTGCTTCTAAATACCCTCTTAAATCATCTTTTTGGAGAAGAAAATATCCTCTCCTTAGTTGTAAGTAGCAGGCCATGAGATAAGGGAAGAAAAAATTTCAACTTCAACCTTCCCGCTTCGATTCCGGGAGTTCCGTCGGTCGAAATTCGTCGAATCAAGAGTCAAAATTCATCTCCTCGACGAGGGCTACACATACGTACCAAGAAAGAAGGATTTTACCGAAGATCCAAAGGGTGAATTTTGAAAAAGTCAAAGATCTTGAGGTGTTCTTGGTGTTCTTGAGGTGTTCTTGAAGCTTTGAAGCTCTAGTCTTCATATTATGCTTCAAGAGGTAGGGTTCTCTTACTTGGGATTAATTATCACCTATGGTGTCATATGGGTGGGTATGTGTGTGTAGAACTATATGGTTTACTTACCTATAGTTATGAAAATTGGGGGAAAATGGTGGAATTCAAGTTCTAGTTTGAATTTGGAGATATAAAGGTTCCTTGTGTCATTCTTGGAACTTGGTTTTATGTTATGTGTTTATATGGTGAGGTGCTATGTGTGTGCATTGAGCCTTGTCATAGGAATGCAATGGTTTAGTGACATGATTACGTGATAACATGGTGATTTGTATGGTGATTGTGATGGACTTGAATTGTCTTCGAGATATACCGTAGAGTGTAAATGTTAGTCTTTCACAGTGGGGGTGAGATGGTTGTTTACACTTGTAGTGGATTATCATTTGGTAATGAAACCACTATCGTTCACTGGAGTTCGAACTAGGGACGATATACCTTTCTTGGGAAGGATTCGTCAATGTCGTGTGATACGATATACACCCTTTTCCAAAGTGCTTGTGATTGTGATGAGTGGACTAGTTATAATCTTTGGGTAGATTCCTGAGAAGCAATCAACGTACATGACAATGGGGATTAACGAATGTCAGTTGTGGGTTATTGTTCATTGTACCAGAAACGATGTCTACAAGAGTTTTGGGAAGTATGAGATTCCACAAGAACTTGTTGAAAATGATTTATGGTGGAATATAATATGTTTGGAAATGATTTGTTAATTGTATATTGATTTAACTTATTCATTAAATTACGATTGTTCCTTAAACTTGAGATCTATATAAATGTCCCGATTTTTATTTCAAAAGCTCTATATGTTATTTATGAAATGAGACCAACCTATTTTATATGATTTCTAAACCTTGTTTGAGTCTGGGAGGATTTTCCTATAGAGCTTAGTGCTCACCCCCTACATACAAATATTTTTCAGATTATGGTCTAGGAAAGGAGCTCGGAGTCGAGGAACGGGCACATTGGGAGACTCCCATAGATGGGCATGTGGATTCCGAGACGGATACTTAGAGGGATATTATCTTTTGTACTAGATTAGAAGATTCATTTTGGAGATATTATGAAGGCTAATTTTCTTTTATTTTTTGCTGTATTATAATAGTTAAATTTTTGGGATATAAATGCCATGGTTTGACATACTCTTTTGGATAATGTTGTAAATATTTTAAGGATGATGAATGACGTCTCTTTTATTTATGAATTTTATTAGTGCTCTCATGGTATGAATGGTTATAGATAGTAATGTCTTCCTGGGTGGATTTTGGGGCGTTACAGAAAGATGCCTCCAATACAGTTGTGGAAGGTATCGTTCTTCTTTATAATTCATGAGCCCAAATTTTATTTGATCCCGATGCGACTCATTCGTTTATACGCACCGCATATGCTCTTAATTTGGGATTAGGCTTTGAAAAGCTAAAATATGCATTGAATATTGATTTGCCTACGGGAGAACAGTTGGGTACTCGGAGGGTGTATAGAGGTTGAGTACTTCGAATTGGGGAGCACGAATTGATTGTAGATTTGGTTGCTTTAAACATAAAGGGGTATGACATCATCTTTGGGATGAATTTATTATCCACATTCCCGAGCGGTAATGGATTGTTTCCGTAAGCGGGTTTCCTTTCAATTGCCGGGAAGAATAGTTTTCAGTTTCATGAACAACCGAGATTATTCTCATCCATTTTCTACTACGAGTAGTAGTTTTTTGAAAGCTAAGGCGGGGAGCCATTTGAGTTTTTTGGCTAGCTTGATGGGAGATGATGGGGATAAATTCCCTAAGGACGTGGTGTTGATAGTATCAGATTTTTCAAATGTCTTCGCAGACGAATTACCAGAGTTACCCCCATAAAAAGAGATTGAGTTCAAGATTGATCTCTATACGGGAATCGAACCCACATCCATTACTCCCTATCGGATGGCACCTTTGGAGTTAAAGGAGCTAAGAAAGCAGTTGGACCACCTCTTGACCACCGGGTTTATCCATTTGAGCACTTCCCCTTGGGGAGTCCCGGTCTTCTTTGTGAAGAAGCATGATGAAATGCTTCAGTTATGCCCGGACTACTGAAGGTTTAATCAGGTGACAGTGAAGAATAAGTATACATTGTCACGAATAGATGACTTATTTGATTAGCTGAGGGGTTCTAATTATTACACCAAGATTGACCTTCGTACAGGGTACCATCAATTACAGATCAGGGAGGAGGATATTCCTAAGACTGCTTTTCGTATCCGATATGGTCATTTCGAGTACATGATAATGTCGTTCGGATTAACTAATGCACCGCAGCCTTCATGAATTTGATGCACAGGATATTTCAACGGTATCTAGATCAGTTTGTCATTGTGTTCATTGATGACATACTAATCTATTCACAGACACACGAGGAACATGAACACCATCTCACGATTATACTCCAGACTTTGAGGGAACATAAGTTATATGCTAAGATGAGTAAAAGTGAGTTTTGGATGAAGAAGGTGAAATTCCTTGGCCATGTGGTGTCGAAACAGGGTATAGATGTTGACCCAGCAAAGATTGAGACAGTGATGAAGTGGGAATCACCTAAGAACGTGACCGAAGTAAGTAGTTTTCTGGGCTTACAGGTTACTACCAGAGATTTGTAGAAGGGTTCTCAAAGCTAGCAATGCCGATGACGTGCCTTACGAAGAAGGGAGAAAAATTTTTGTGGACTCAAGAGTGTGAGCTAGCCTTTCGCACTTTGAACGAGAGGTTGACGACGACACCTGTCCTTTTTATTTCGAGTAGTGGGGAGAGATACGATGTGTGCATAGATGCTTCATTATGAGGCTTGGGATGTGTGCTAATGCAGGGAGGTAAGGTAGTTCTTTAGGGTTCAAGACAATAAAAGGTGCATGAGCAGAATTATCCCACTCATGACTTGAAGCTTGCTGCTGTAGTTTTTGCTCTCAAGTTATAGAGGTGTTACTAGTATGGGGAAAAATTTCAAGTGTTCTCTGATCACAAAAGCCTCTAGTATATCTTCACATATAAAGACTTGAATCTCCAAAAAGAAAGTGGATTGAGTACCTAGAAGATTACGATTTCACACTCAACTATCATCCGGGGGAGGCTAGCGTAGTAGCAGATGCACTGAGTAGGAAGTCTCGGGGTGAAATCAATTTCCTTGCAGTGAATAGGTGGAAGATGATGGATGTCATGGAGGAATTCGATCTACGAGTCGATATACAGGAGGATCGACCATGCCTATTTAATCTTGTTGCCAAACCGATGCTTCGACAAAGGATTTTAGAGTTACAACGGTTAGACACCTAGTTGGAAACTATCCAGAGGAGGTTGGAGAGGAATAAGAGTGTTGAGAATTGGTCGATTAAGGATGATGAGTTACGATTTCGGGAAAGACTATGTGTACCCGAGAACGACCAAGTGAGGGAAGAAGTGTTGGGCGAGTGCCATCGTTCAAAGTTCTCCATACATCTAGGGAGTACCAAGATATATAGGAATATGAAGCACTAGTATTGATGGAAAGGAAAGAAGTAGGGCGTGGCAAAGTACGTTGCAAAGTGCGCGGTGTGTCAGCAAGTAAAGATTGAACATAAAAAATCCGAAGGGTTACTACAATCATTGCCTATTCCAGAATGGAAGGGGGGTCACATCACCATGAATTTCATGTCGAGCTTTCCATAGACTTCACGAGGGCATAATGTTATATGGGTCATCATTGATAGACTCACCAAGTCTGCTCACTTCTTGAGTATGAAGACCACTGACACATTAGAGACCTTGAGCAAGCTTTACATTTGCGAGACTGTCAGGTTGCATGGAGTTCCACTCTCTATCGTATCAGATCGTGATTATCGTTTTGTGGTGCGATTTTGGCAAATTCTTCAAAGAGCTATGGGGACTGAATTACACTTTAGCACCACCTTTCATCTCCAGACAGATGGCTAATCCAAAAGGGTGATCCAAATTTTGGAAGACATGTTACGAGCTTGCGTGCTAAATTTCTAGGGATGTTGGAGTGACCATTTGTCGTTGGTGGAATTTGCGTACAACAAAAACTATCAAACAAGTATTGGGATGGCACTGTATGAGGCTTTGTATGGAAGGCCATGTCGATCCCCGACGTGTTGGTTAGAAGCGGGCGAGAGTAGCTTGTTTGAGTCAAAAATTGTTCGTGAGACTATGGAGAAAATACAACTAATCTAGAAGAGATTACGCACGGCACAAAATCAACAGAAAATCTATGCGGATAGAAGGCAACAACCATTGGAGTTTCAAAATAGGGACTACGTGTTTCTCAAAGTGTCACCTAAGAAGGGAGTGTTGAGATTTGGCAAGAAAGGAAAACTAGCTCTAAGGTATATTGGACCATTTGAAGTGGTCAAAGCGGTGGACAAAGTGACCTATCATCTTCGGTTATTGGCTCAGTTGTCAGGGGTGTACGACGTGTTTCATGTGTCATGTTGAGGAAGTGCCAGTCGGCGACCACGCATGTTGTAGATTTGGAAGCTATTGAAGTTCAAGATGGAGCAACACATAAAGAACAATCAGTGAAGATTCTTGATACCAATGAGAAGGTACTTCGTAATAAAGTTATCCGATTGGTGAAAGCCCTGTGGCAATACCATAGAGTGGAAAAAACTACATGGGAATCGGAGCTGAAAATGGGCGAGAAGTACCCTAATTTGTTCGCTACTTGAGATAAGTTTCGAGGACGAAACTTTCTTTAAAGGGGTGGATTGTAAATCCCCACATGTGTTATAGTAATATAATGATAAAATTGTTAGTAATTTAATATGTGTAATGGCGTAGGAATGAACCATATAGGTTATAACCGTAGGAAATACAAATATTGTAAAAATAGTTAAAAGTGAGTTGTAGCTTGTAAACATAGGAAATTGTTTGTAATAGAACTTATACTACTAGGTTAATGCACAAATATAGGTAGTATAAGTTTGGGTTGGTTTTTGAATGGATTGGAAATGAAAAACATAGAAAATAGGCAAAACAGGGCAATGCGTACCCGTACTGTATACCGGTACCCCAAGGTCCAAAGAGTTTACCGTACTGGTACAATGTATCGGTACTGTACCATACCGGTACTGTATACTGATATTGCCGAAAGAGATCTGACATTTTTAAAGTGGCGATTTGTTGTCCATTCTTGTCCTATAAATAAATTAGGACGTCTCCTTTAGCCCCATTTCAGCACTTCTAACCCTAGAGAGCATTAGAGCGGAATAAAGAAAGGGAAGAACAAGAGAGTTGAGGCGAGATTCATGATCAAAGCTCAAGTTCTTCATACAACACTAAGGATTTAAAGTAGGAGTTTCTTCTCTTTCTCTTACATTGAGGCTAGAACTTATGTCTATATGTATTCTTTTGACTTTAGATCAAATATATGTGCTATAAAACTATCATTCCTTGGTATTCTTGCAAAGATTAACATGTTTTAAACAAAGCTATAGTAAAATAGCTCTTAAATCTCTTTTTCTTGCTTTCAAACCCTAGTTTTCAAGAGGCGTGGGTTTTCTTCTTGATTCTTCCTTGTTTTTGATTTCGAAACTCTAGTGCTTTGGGTTGAGTATTAAAATGATATTGTTGATAAGCTTTTATATCTTTTTCTTAAATTTGTTCTATTGGGAATATCACTTATGAGAATTGGAGATTTTCAGAATTTGCTCGTAAATTGAGAATTTGTGGAATGGTTGGTTATTTAAGAAAATTGTTAGTATTGTATTTCTGATATGGTTTTTTGGATGAACCTTGAGGGTGAGAGGTTCGTTGTAAGGATGCTCATGCCAAAAGAGAAAAATATGTGATCTTCTCGGGAGGTTTCTTGTCAGGATGCTTGAGGAACACAACCTTGAGGGTGAAAAATTCATTGTAAGGATGCTCATGCCAAAAGAAGAAAATATGTGATCTTCTCGGGAGGTTCCTTGTAAGGATGCTTGAAAAACACAACTTAAGGGTGAGAGGTTCCTTGTAAGGATGCTCATGCAAAAAGAGGATAATATGTGATCTTCTCGGGAGATTTCTTGTAAGGATGCTTGAGAAACACAACCTTGAGGGTGAGATGTTCCTTGTAAGGATGATGATGCCAAAGAAAACAATATTATATCATGTATGAGGTATTGGTTTACTTTTAGAAATTGCATGGCTCATTGTTGGTAATTGGTTTCTCCTTTCAGTTTAACCTTATTGTTGTTCGTAAACTAGAGATCTATTAAAATGTCACGATTTTACCTCAAAAGGTTATATATGCTATTTGTGAAATGAGACCGACTTGTTTACATGCTTTCAAAACCTTGTTTAAGTTTAAGAGGATTTTTCTACAGAGCTTAGTGCTCACCCCCTACAAATAATGTCTATTTTCAGATTTCAGTTTAGAGGAAAAGCCTGAAATTGATGAGCGAGTAACTTTGAAAGCTCAAGTGGATGGACAAGTAGATTCGGAGGGGGATGTCTAGACTGTGCTTTTCGATTTTGGACTAGTAGACACCTTTTGCGATAATGTTCATGTTAGTATTTTGTTATTCCACTGCACGATTAAGTTGGATTCTTTTGGGTGTAAATGTCTTAACTTGGCATTTTCTTTTGGGGTGTAAAGGCCATTGTTTGGCCTATTCTATTGAATGATGTAAATATTCAATATAATGAATGAACTTTCTTTATTGATGGATTTATTTAGTTGCTCTCATGATGTGAATGGTTTTATATTGAAATGCCGTCCAAAGTATTTTTTGGGGCGTTACAGCGGGGTTTGTCAAGTCTTACACTAAATTCCAATGATAAGGCCTCATCATGTTAATTGGTAACGAAATTCATGTCTTATAATTTGCTATATCTCCTACATAAAGGGTGGCATGTAGATATAATTGGTTTCAATATTCTTTCCTACTCTTCTTTTGGGTTATTTGATCCTAGTGAATGCTCTTTCCCAAATCAACAACTGATTGTAAAAATTGTTTCTCAAATCCGAGAGTCCTTCCGGAAAATAACTGGGTTGCTTGGTTTTGCTTGGGATTGATCCTAATGGGTTCTTTTAATTTTTAAGATTCAGATTTGTTGAGAAGCTTCTGACCCCATTTTAGGCTTGCCAAGTTAGACGTATCAATTGCTTGTATTACATCTGTATAACAGATTAGAGATTAGCAAACTCCACATATGTATATCCGTATAGGAAACTACTCTTTGTGTGTGTGCATTGTTATCTGTCATCTTCATGGCCGTGAAGAATTAATGTCTTCTATTTTTTTTTTAAACTGAAAATAATGAAGACCTCATGTACATTTTATTTTATTTTTTATTTTAAACCATAACCTTCAGCTACTTTAGATTGTTGGGAAAATTAACATAATTTTACTTAACAAAAAAATACTAGATCACAAACTAATAAGAATATGCAAATAAATATAAAATAACCATCAATATAAAATAGAATAAATAGATACTATAAATTAAAAAGAGCTGGCCTCCGAGTCCAAGAATCGTGTGAACACTATCCTAAAGCAGTTGAATCTCCCCGCGTGAGAGCAATGTCAAACAGCAGCGACTCCAAGATCAAACTCAAACACTCATAGCAGTAGCATCTCCTCAATGGTCACGCCAATTGGAAGGAAGGAGTGAGCC
The DNA here is from genome assembly GCA_023539305.1 of Ilex asprella. Classification (NCBI taxonomy): domain Eukaryota; kingdom Viridiplantae; phylum Streptophyta; class Magnoliopsida; order Aquifoliales; family Aquifoliaceae; genus Ilex; species Ilex asprella. The sequence goes on from CM042195.1 coordinate 25,711,517, forward strand.
TGACTCGAATCGAAGTCGCCCAAAAGTAAAATAATAAATGATAATTGGAAAAGTAGACCAAGTATAAAAGAATTGAAATAAGCAAATTGGAATTGAAAGGTTTCTGGCTTGTTCATTTCATTCCTTACCAAAAGCTATCTCAAAGCCACTTATATACCCATTAGGTTAATAACACACACATAGCCTTTAAAGCTATTTTTAAGATGATTACTTTTTATTCTTTAATATACACAATAAATTAGATAAAAATATGTAACTGAATATTCAACACTCAATTAAAATATTTAAACTCAATTAAAGTGGATATTCAATGAAAAGTTTTAAAATTTTAATTTTATTCTTACATATTTTAGAGCACCAGGATCATAAGAACAGCTATACACAAACAATAGTATGCTAATATTATTCATAGACAAATATGTAGTTAGATTATATCATCACAACAAGCAAATAAACGGCGAGCTAGACTAATTATTAGAGGCCTCATCTTATGGAGGACTGTTCCCGATCCACCAAATCTACAAGATAGCCCTTCTAAAGTTAGCCTTTATAGGTTGGAACTTGGGAGGTTCCCCCTTGATGCCATTATTTTTTGTGCACATCAGTTCTAGTATAACTTCTATTCCCAATTTCAAGTACAGATGCTAATTATCTTTCATCACAAAAGCTGCCACAGATTCTAAGATGACCATACTTATGTCAATAGACTTTGCCCACAAGGAGAAATAAGAAGAGTAAAGAAAGCTTTCTTCTAATTAACTGTTCATAGTTAACCTAAAAAAGATTTTGGTGCAACTGTCGTAAATTGTAAAAACAAATGAACACAAAATAAGCCACTATAATTGCACCAAAGTCCAACCTTTCAGAATCTTTAAGGTTGAAGGTGAATTCAATCATTTACCAGTTTGGGTGGCCATGATCTTTGGCAAGCTCAGCCATTATGATTAGATGATGTTCATACCAAAGAAAACCTACTTTTTTGTTCTTTAACCGCACACTATTTCAAGCAAGACTGAGCAAAATTGAATTGCAATTTAACCATCATGCTGCAATTGTAATTGTCAAACAGTAGGGGTGGCAAATTGGTGGGTCGGGTTGGTTATGGGTTGGGTTAAATTGGATTGAGCTAAAATAAATCTAATCCATTTTTCACTCACCTAATAAATGGGCTATAATGGGTTGTGTTTATAACGGATTGGGTTAAACCAATTAACCCATAAGTTAATTAAAATTCTTAATAGACATATTAGTACACCAAAACACACACACACACACACACATTAGTAATGCTCTAAAATACAAATATACACACACACTAATACACTAAAACACATACAAATTAGTACATTAAAAATATACACACTAATACACTAAAATAAACACTAATACACCAAAAATATACACACATATACTAACATAAAAATTAAAGCACATTTAATAAAAAAAAATACACACATAATAGGTGGTCTGTGGGTCGACTCATGAGTTATGGGTTAACCCATGGGTCTTGAGGCGGTCCATGGGTTGTGGGTTATGGGTCGGCTCATGAGTTGTGGACAGACCCGTGGGTCATTAGCGGTGTACTAGTGTCTGTATGTTTAGGTGCATTATTGTATGTGTGTATTTTTTGATATAATAGTGTGTGTATTTTTTGGTATATTAGTATATTTATTTATTTTTATTACTTGTGTTATTTAATAAAAAGATAAATACTCAACTCAATGGGTACCCATTTGTAATCCATACTAACCCACTAAATTAAAATAAATCATATTATTCAACCTATTTAAACCCATATTAATTAATATAGGTACTCAACTCACTTATATATGGGCGGGTTAATGGATTAAGATTACCACCTCTATCAAATAGTAATTAAAACATCGCAGTCTAGGTAGAGGAAATAATCCAAACCATAGTCATGGTACAAAAAGCTCCTCATGAATACGCATTGGGGCTGAGGTTTTCTTCCGTTTGCATGAGCCCAATTTGTTAAAACTTAAATTCACCAATATCCAAACAATCAAAACCCAATTCAAATAAAGATCACCTTTCAAATATTTTGAGAACACCCTCCTAGGAACCAAACATTAAAACGGGAAAACTAACTGGAAACACTCTAAAACCAAATAAAAAATTGGGAAACAAGAATATTAATAGCTTAGATTAAATGAGATGAACTTAAAAATTATGGAAAAGGGAGAAGCAATACTTGTTCAAGCAACCGACTGATATTGTAATACTCAAACACATGGTGATAGAAGGGGAATGAGAGAACAAGAGAGAGTGAGAGAGAGAGAAATCTTCATCTAGTATACCAAAAGGGTTTTGAACAGAGATGAACAAATGAAAAACGTGTGTATCAGGTGGAATAGGAACCCTGAAATTGACAATGAACACACAGAGAAAGAGAGGGAAAGAGATTGTAGCAGTCGTAGAAGTGGAAAACCGATAAGATTTAGGTTTAATATGTAATTGATTTTAAAGGATAATAATGTAATACTTGTTTTGTTTAAGTGTAAAGGAGAATAAAAATATTTTTCAAATATATTAATATTTTATAGTAGTATAGATATAAATATAGATATGTTTAATTAATTAATTAGAATAATTCATCTAACATTAATCTAATTTTATTTAATTATTTGAGAGTTATGATGTCAAAAAAATATTTTTAAATTTAGCAGCCTCTAAAGAGTAGTGTAAAGAACCTCTTTGAAGATAATAATGACATTTTTGTTTTTGAAACTTCTAATCTAATAAAATATATTCAAATCTAATATGTATGAATTAATTTAAGGGCAATTACGTAAAAAATATAAATAGTTGTAAATGTGTAAGAGGACTTAATTATTTAAAAGTCTATATGATATATAATTTAAGACAAATAAGTATTGGAAAATATATTCTTTGCCAATTTTCCATTTAAAAAAAACTCAACCCACATTTTTCGAGTTAGCCTGCTTTGGTTGGCCCAAAAATACTGGTTCCGGCGGGGCTTGAACACGCGCTAGCGGCCTGCTTTGGTTGGACCATTTGTAATAGCCAGAAGTCCAGAACCCAAAAAATCTGGTCCCGGCGGGGCTCGAACCCGCGACCTTCGGCTCATAAGACCAACGCTCTAACCAACTGAGCTACGGGACCTTGCCCTAGAGAGGTAAACACTTCATTTTTTTTATATTTAAAACTTTACTACATGAACCTCGTTCCTTCACATACAATAAATAAAGGATTGTTTTTAATTTTTGAAGAGGTGTACAGAGACAAGTGTATATAATTTGTTAAAATAAAACTATGTGTCTTAAATTTGTTTATTAAACATTATATATCAAATCATGTCATAAAATTTTATGCATTAAATGTTTAATAAAAAATCTAATCACCTATATTTTTTTAATATACAAAATTTAATAAATTATTATTTTATAAATATAAGAATACTCTTTTTGATATTAATAATAGATTGTGTTATAAAGAGAATTTGCCAAACCTTAGAGGGGATGTAGCTTATTTTTGGAATTTCTATTAGACTAAAAAAAAATATTGGATTGAAACCTTTTTAGCCTCCATGTATTTGTCAATTCGGTGGGATTAAACCTACAATGTAAAGAACAATGCATAAAAAACCATTTGGCCTTTTTCTCAACCCGACAAAAAAATTCGGAAGTTATCAGGTACAATTTTAACCTTATTGGGTCAAACTGAATGTGAATGGGCTTAATAAATAAATGAGAAAATTGTAGGGAAATGCAAAATTAAAGTTATTGGTCAAAAAGTAATCTTATATCTTTTGATATCCATGTATTATGTATACAATTTAACTTTTTAAGATTTTTCTTTGACATATTTGTCCTCTCTTAAATCATGCATATTTCTTTTGAGAGTTAAGTTAAATTTTTTTTATTTTGTTTTATTATATTGAAGATTTCCTAATATAATGGAAGAATTATATTATCACAAAATTTGCATCTAACGTTGATTGTGTATATCTCATTCATTTGCAATTTTTTAATTTTTTTTGTCATTACCATTGACATTAAATATCTCTCTTCTTTTTCTCCAAAATACTAGTTATTGTCATTTGCAAAAGTTTAAACATAACATCCTTCTTATTTTTCAACATTTAGACATTATCAATTTTGAATTTATGCCTTTATTCAGTTTTGTTTAATTTTTTTGTTCATACTACTTGTAGTTATCCCAAAGATTTTTTTTTACACAGTTTTCCTATTTGATCTAAAGAGCACCACAGTGGATGGTGTTGTTCTGAGACATTATTTATTTTTGTTAGTTACTCACTCATGCACATACATTATCGTTTATATATATATTAGTAAATATTCGTGCCTGAAGGCACTATGTAACAAAAAAATCTCAATAATTATAAAAAATGAGCATTGACAAGAACAAAAGTGGCACACATAATAAGGTGACCAAATAAGTTTATCAGTCTAATAACTCAAAAAAATAAAAAATAAACAACCAAAATTTCTTCTGAAAATAATATTTCCAAAACTTTAACCTATATACACCACCATAAAAACTATGAAAATTCCAATCGCTAATCTGACCCAGCTTTCCAATCACTATAATCAGACATCTTTTTCTAAGTCACAAAATTCATTATAACAATCTCCAAAATATTTTTATTTAATTTCTCAAATTTACAAGAATTGTTCCAAAAGCACAAATATTTTTTCTTGCAACAAACTTGCTGATGACATGAACGAAACATTGACAAAGATCAGGTGTCCATCTCAACTGTGGCACCTTGGATCGTATATAATGTCTTAGAGCTCCATTGTTTTCCCTATTTCCCCTTTCCAATTGTCTTAGCAAAATCACTTCAAATCCAACTAGGCATCCCAAAACCCCTTCTTTTCTCTTCTTGATGATGTTTTACCATCTGTGCCTTCCCTAATCAAAAGGGTAAATTAAATTGTTAATCACTCCACAAAAAATGGATGAAATAATACACCATAAATAATATTTTTTTACTTACTTTATAAAACATATATTGGCAAAATTTATATCAAACTGTTAATAATAAAACGTTTAACATGAGCTTGCAAACAAAGAATCAAAGTGATCAAAAGAAAATTGAACCAAAGAGAAGTCTTCAAGAGTGAATTGGTTTTTGGATGTGCTTTAGATGTATTTGTCTAGTCACCAAATCCAAAGTATTATATACACATTCCATCATTGAGAACCAACATTAAACCTACAATCACCAAATTCAAAAGGCCATCAATTGACCTACACAGATTAACATTTATACGAATAAAATTATAATTAATCAAACAAAAATCAAAACAGTCATAAATTCATTAGATCAGAAAGAATAGTGTAATAAAGTGAAACCCACTCCATACGAATAAGATTAGACTTGAACAGTTCACTAAACTTTCTACAATATAAAAGAAAACCACTTATAGGCATAAAATCAATTCTAGGGGTGTATCAGCACCCTCATATTACTGAGCATAAAATCAACTCAAGGTGTGGAACACCAAGTGTGCCGCATACATCATATTGTTGAGCATGACCAACTAATGGGTACTTTTGCCTTCCAATGAATGGAACATCATGAGTCCACTAAGGAACCTTACCCATGAAAACCCGGCTAGGTAATCCCATGTTTTCCTTGAGATCTCCTCGATAGGGAACTGATATTGTAAACCCCCACAAATTTATAACAATATAATGATAAAATTGTTTAGTAATTTAATTTATGTAATAACGTAGGGATGAACCATGTAGGTTATAACTGTAGGAAATGCTGATATTGTAAATATTAGTTAAAAACTTAGTTTTAGTTGGTGAATATATGAAATATTTTGTAATATCACTTATACCAACTATGTTTGATGCACAAATGTATGTTGTATAAGTTTATGTTAGTTTTGGAAGGGTTTGGAAAGGATTAGAAATGAAAAACGGCAAAAATAGGCAAAACAGGACAAACCATACCAGTACAGTGTACCGGTACTGTCTACCAGTATTGCCAAAAGAAATCTGACATTTTAAATTCGCGATTTATGGTCCGTTTTCGACCTATAAATACATTAGGACGCCTCATTTAGCCCAATTTCAACACTTATAACCCTAGAGAGGTGTATAAAGGAAGAGAGATGGAGAAAAACACACGATTTGAGGGGATTTGCACATTGAATTGGATCAAAAACCTAGTTTCAAGAATACAAATAAGGGGTTTTCTTCCATTCTTGTTCGTTGAGGTTAGCGTTTACTTATATGTATTCTTTTACTCTCAAATCTTTTATATATATATATATATATATATACATATATTATGAAATGTTTGTTTCTTGTTATTCTCTCAAAGATTACAATGTTTTCAACAAAATTATAGTTGAATAACCATTAAACTTCATTTTCTTGTCTCAAACCCTAGTTTTCAAGAGGAATAGACTTTTCTTTTGATTTTTCCTTTGTTCTTGATTTCAAAAACCTTAGTACTTTATATTAAACAACAAAATGATATTTTTAAATGATATCATGCTTAGTTTTCTTGAATCACACCATTGGGCAAATGTCTATGCAATTCGGAAATTTTTGGAATTACTTGTAAATTGAGATAATTTGTGAGGATTTACATCTCTTGTATGGTTTCTTGTGATGGACTTAAATTACCCTCAAGAAACTGTCGTAGTGTGTTAGAAGTTAGTCTATCCCCTGTGGGAGTGAGATAGTTTTCTGACACTTGCAGTGAATTATTGTTTGAGAACGCAACCACTATTATTCACGAACGCCAAGAAAAATGGTTAGTATACTAATTCCTTGGGAGAATTCATCAATTTGATTGTGATTAGTAATTTGATTGTGAAGGATGAACGAGATAGAGCCGTTGCGTAGATTCTTGAGAAGCGACCAACATACCTGAGATATAGATACATCCAGAAATATGAATTTATACCTAAGTTTATTGGCTGTGATTTATTGTTGGGAAAAGTTATTTATTATGACTAATGGTTAATGGTTTCTACAAGAATTTGTTGGAAGTATGGGATTCCACCAGAACTTGTTGGAAATGGTTTATCATTGAAAATGACTTATTATTTGTAACTTGGTTTTACTTTTCATTGAATTTATTGCTAATGCGTTAACTTGAGATATGTTTAAATGCCATTATTTTATTTCAAAGTTATGTATGATATTTGTGAAAATGAGACCGACCCATTTTATATGCTCAAAATCTTGTTCGGGTTTAGGAGGATTTTTCTACAGAACTTAGTGATCACTCCCTACAAAAATGTCTATTTTCATAATTCTATTTAGATGAGGAGATTGGTGTTGAGGAGCGAGTTCCTTTGGTAGATCCCGATGTGGATGTCTAGGTTATTCCTTTTATTCTAGACTAGGAGGTCTTTTTTTATAATGTTTATGTTAATATTTTCTTATCCCGCTGCAAGTTAACTTTGATTCTTTTGGGATGTAATTTTCATATCATGCCATATTTCTTTTGGATGTAATGGTCATAACTTGGTCTATTCTTTTGGAATAATGTTGTGGATATTACAAATAATGAATGAAATTGACTTATCAATGGATTTTATTAGTTGATCACATGATGTGAATAGTTGTTAGTTTGTAATGCTGTCCAATGGGGGTTTTGGGGCGTTACAGGTTTTGGTATCAGAGCCTAGGTTTTAGGTCTTACATGAGAGTTGTAGGTTATGATTCACCACTAGAGAAGTACGATTAGGTTGAACGAAACCCTTGATTTAAACTTTACATAAGTCTTATGCCTTAGTTTATAGCATTCGTTAGGATGTCTTGTACATCGAGGAAACTAAATTGTGAATTGATGTGCAGGATGGAGGGAGGACGAGGACGTGGACATGGCCATGGAAGGAGACGTGGTGACCAAGCACACCTTCCCCCACCACCACCACCTCCCAATGCCATGAATGACATTTATCAATGGTTAATGGAGCTAACAACTTTGGTACAACACCAAAATGGGAACAATAACCACAATGGTGGGGTTCATCCATTAGCTCAAGTACCGGGCAATAGGGACGAGAATCGGAGGAAAGTAATCCTCCGAGAATTTCTAAGGCAACACCCACCTACCTTCCAAGGGAGCTCTAACCTTTTGGATGCGGATAGGTGGATTCGTCGGGTGAAGAAGATGTGTGATGGCATGGGGGTTGCTGATAAATTGTGGGTTGGTTTGATTACCTACTTGTTAGAGGGGGACGCAGACCACTGGTGGGACTCAGTGAAGCGAAGGAGGAACATGGATGCTCTGACTTGGAAAAATTTTGATCAAATCTTTCAAGAAAAGTACTTTTCTGAATCAATCAGGGACAAGATGAGTGCAGACTTTCTTGCACTACGTCAGGGTAGCATGTCGGTGATGGATTATGAGAGGAAGTTTGCGGAACTATCTTGTTATGCCACAAAGTTCATTTCTACCGAGGCCAAGAGGGCCAAACAATTTGAACAGGGCTTAAGGCCTGCAATCAGGGAGAAGCTTGTGGCTCTCAAGATTCGGGACTATGAGGATATTGTTGATAGAGTTGCATTAGTGGAGAGGGACATAAATGACACCTAACGGCGAAAAAACTATGCAAGGAGAGGTCCGAGTTGGCGTTACCATACCGTCGCTGCAATTAGGCAGTTGAACAGAGACCTTAGGCAGTTCGAGGAAAGGGAGCTACTCAGACTAGAACAAGCACTAAACCACATCAATGCTTCACATATGAAGGATTGTGGCACTTCAGACACAATTGCCCATCTTTTTCACCAAGGACCGATCAAGCAGTTGGACAAGCAAATGCCAACAAGCTGCCACCACAAAGGCCACTATAGCAAAGGCCATTAAGAGTTCAAGCCCCAGACAATGTCAATCCGGGAAGAGTGTTTTCTTTGACCTAACCAGAGGAAGATATTTCTATTGCGGCTATGGAAGGTATCGTTCTCCTTTGTAATTCTTGGGCTCGAATTTTATTTGATCCCAGTACGACCCATTCATTCATACGAACTACTTATGCTCTTCACTTGGGATTGGAATATGAGAAGCTAGAACATGCCTTGCATATCGACATGCCTACGGGAGAATGGTTAGATACGAAAAAGGTGTGTAGAGGTTGTGTGCTTCAGATTGGGAAACAAGAATCGATTGTAGATTTAGTTGCATTAGACATGAAAGGGTACGATATAATATTTAGGATGAACTTGTTGTCCACTTTTCGTGCAGTGATGGATTGTTTCCGTAAACAGATTTCATTTCAAGTATTGGGAGGGGTAGTTTTCAGTTTCATGAATGATTGAAATTCTTCCCATCCATTCCTACTACGGGCAGTAGATTCTTGAAAGTTAAGGCGGGGAGCCGGTTGGGTTTCCTAGCTAGCTTGAAAGAAGATGATCGAGATAGATCACAACCGGACGTGGTGTTGATAGTATTGAATTTTTTAGATGTCTTTTCAAATGAACTACTCGGGTTACCCCCACAGAGAGAGATTAAGTTTATGATTGATCTCTATCCGAGAACCGAACCCATATCCATTGCACCCTATCGGATGACACCTTTAGAGTTAAAGGAGCTAAAGAAGCAATTGGATCACCTTTTGAATATTGGGTTTATCCGTCTAAGCACTTTACCTTGGGGAGCCCCGGTTCTCTTTGTGAAAAAGCATGATGAAATACTTCGATTATGCACGGACTACCGAAGGTTGAATTGAGTGACAGTGAAGAATAAATATCCGTTACCACGAATTGACAATTTATTTGATCAACTAAGGGGTTCTAAGTATTACTCCAAGATTGATCTTAGCACATAGTACCATTAACTACGGATCAAGGAGGAAGATATTCATAAGACAACTTTTTGTACCCGGTATGGTAATTTTGAATATACGATAATGTCGTTTGGACTGACTAATGCTCCTACAGCCTTTATGGATCTGATACACAGAGTATTTCGACCGTATCTAGATCAATTCGTTATCGTGATCATTGATGATATATTGATTTACTCACGGACACAAGGGAAACATGAACACCATCTCTCAATTGTGCTACAAACATTGAGAGAGCATAAGTTATATGCTAAGATAAGTAAATGCGAGTTCTGAATGAAGGAAGTGAAATTCCTTGGCCATGTTGTGTCAGAACAGGGTGTAGCTATTGACCCTGCAAAGATTGAAGCCGTGATGAAATGAAAACCACTGAAGAATGTAACCGAAGTACGTAATTTTTTGGGATTAGCAGGCTACTACCGGAGGTTTGTAAAAAGATTCTCAAAACTGGTGATGCCCATGACCCGCCTTACAAGGAAGGGAGAAAGATTCTTGTGGACTCAAGCGTGTGAACACGCCTTTCACACCTTAAAGGAGAGGTTAACAACAACTTCTGTCCTCATTATTCCGAGCAGTGGGGAAGGATACGATATTTACACCAATGCTTCATTACTAGACTTGGGATGTGTGCTAATGCAGGGAGGTAAGATAGATGCTTATGGCTCGATGCAACTAAAGGTTTATGAGCAGAACTACCCCACTCTACTACTGGAGGTTTGTAGAAGGATTCTCAAAACTGGCGATGCCCATGACCCGCTTTACAAGGAAGGGAGAAAGATTCTTGCGGACTCAAGTGTGTGAACAAGCATTTCACACATTAAAGGAGAGGTTAACAATAGCTCATGTCCTCATTATTCCTAGCAGTGGAAAAGGATACGATGTTTACACTGGTGCTTCATTATGAGGCTTGGGATGTGTGCTAATACAGGGAGGTAAGGTAGTTACTTATGACACGATACAACTAAAGGTTCATAAGCAGAACTATCCCACTCACGACTTGGAGTTTGTTGCTACGGTATTTGCTCTTAAGTTGTGGAGGTGTTACCTTTATAGAGAAGAGTTTCAAGTGTTTTCTGATCATAAGAGCCTTAAATACATATTTACCCAAAAAGGCTTGAATCTTCGGCAAAGAAGGTGGATTGAGTATTTTGAGGATTACGATTTCACACTCACCTACCATCCGGGGAAGGCGAATGTGGTAGCAGATGCACTGAGCAGGAATTCTCGGGGTGAGATCAATGCTCTTGCTATAGATAGGTGGAAGATCATTGATGCTTTGGAGGAATTTGAACTGTTGGTGAATAAACAAGGGGATCGACAATGCTTATTTAATCTTATGGCTCAACCAATTCTCCGACAAAAGATTGGGGAGTTGCAACGATTAGATACAAAATTGGAAGCTATTCGTGGTAAATTAGAGAGAAACAAAGTTGTTGAGAATTGGTCCACGATGACGAGTTAAAGTTTCATGAAAGACTATGTGTACCGAACAATGACCAAGTAAGGGAAGAAGTGTTGGATGAGTGTTATCGTTCACAATTTTCTATACATCTGGGTAGTATCAAGATGTATAGAGACATGAAGCGTCAATATTGGTGAAAAAAGATGAAGCAAGATGTGGCTAAGTACGTTGCAAGGTGCACGGTGTATCAATAAGTGCAGATTGGGCATCAAAAGCCCGAAGGATTACTACAGTCCTTACCCATTCCAGAATGGAAGTGGGATCACATCACCATGAATTTTGTGTCTAGCTTTCCACAGACTTCATGATGACATAATTTCGTATGGGACATTATAGATAGGCTCACCAAATCCAATCATTTCTTGAGTATGAAGACCACCGACACTTTAGAGACCTTGAGCAAGCTGTACATACGCGAGATTGTTAGATTGTATGGAGTTCCACTCTCTATTGTGTCGGATCGTGATTCTCGTTTCGTGGCACAATTTTGGCAAAACCTACAACAAGCTATGAGGACAGAATTACACTTCAACACAGCCTTTCATCCCCAAATGGATGGCCAATCCGAGAGGGTGATACAAATTTTAGAAGACATGTAACAAGGTTGTGTGTTGGACTTCAAGGAAAATTGGAGTGACCATTTACCATTTGTGGAATTTGCGTACAACAATAGTTTTCAATCTAGCATTGATATGACACCGTATGAGGCATTGTATGGAAGACCATGTAGGTCCCCGACTTGTTGGTTGAAAGTTAGAGAAAGTAGTCTGTTTGGGCTAGAAATTGTTCAAAAGACTACGGAAAAAAATTCAACTTATCCGAGAGAGACTACGCACGACGCAAAGTAGACAAAAAAGCTAAGCGGATAGAAGACGAAGGCCATTAGAATTCCAAGAGGGGGCTATGTGTTTCTCAAGGTGTCACCCAAGAAAAGAGTATTTCGATTTGACAAGAAGAAAAAATTAGCTCCAAGATATATCGGACCATTCGAAATAATCAAGGACATGGGCAAAGTGGAGTATCAACTTCGATTACCAGCTCAATTATCAAGTGTACACGATGTATTCCATGTTTCGATGTTGAAAAAGTGTCAATCGGATGCGACACGTGTCTTAGGTTTGGAGGATATTGAAGTTCAAGATGAAGCAACATATGAAGAGCAACCGGTGAAGATTCTTGATACCAAGGAGAAGGTGCTTCGCAACAAAATCAACTGATTGGTGAAAGTCTTGTGGCAACCCCATGGAATGGGAGAAGCTACTTCAGAACCGGAGCTAGAAATGTGCGAGAAGTACCCTCATTTGTTTGGTACTTAAGGTACGTTTCGAAGACGAAACTTTCTTTAAGGGGGTGGATTGCAAACCCCCACAGGTTTATAGTAATATAATGATAAATTTTTTTAGTAATTTAATTTATGTAATGACATAGGGATGAACCATGTAGGTTATAACTGTAGGAAATGTTGATATTGTAAATATTAGTTAAAAACTTAGTTTTAGTGGTGAATATATGAAATAGTTTGTAATAGAACTTATACCAACTATGTTTGATGTACAAATGTATGTTGTATAAGTTTAGGTTAGTTTTGGAAGGGTTTGGAAATGAAAAACAACTGAAATAAGTAAAACTAGACAAACCGCAGCGGTATTGTGTACCGGTACTGCCGAAAAAAATCTGACATTTTAAAGTAGCGATTTGTAGTCCGTTTTCACCCTATAAATACATTAGGACGCCTCATTTAGCCCTATTTCAGTACTTATAACCCTAGAGAGGCTTAGAAAGGAAGAGAGAGGGAGAAAAACACAAGATTTAAGGGGATTTGCAAATTGGATTGGATCAAAAACTTAGTTTCAAAAACACAAGGTAGGGGCTTTCTTCCATTTTTGTTCATTGAGGTTAGAGTTTACTTATATGTATTCTTTTACTCTCAAATCTTATATATATATATATGCTATGTAATGTTTGTTTGTTACTATTCTATCAAATATTACAATGTTTTCAACAAAACTATGCTTGCATAACCATTAAACTTCATTTTTTTATCTCAAACCCTAGTTTTCAAGAGGAATAGACTTTTCTTTTGATTCTTCCTTTATTCTTGATTTCAAAACCTTAGTGCTTTATATTCAACAACAAAATGGTATTTTTAGATGTTCTCTTGCTTACTTTTCTTGAATCACACATTTGAACAAATGTCTATGAAATTCGGGAATTTTTGGAATTACTAGTAAATTGAGGTAATTGTGGGTATTTACATCTCTTGTATGGCTTATTATGATGGACTTAAATTACCCTCGAGAAACTGTCGTAGAGTGTTAGAGGTTAGTCTATCCCAGTGAGGGTGAAATGGTTTCCTAACACTTGTAGTGGATTGTTGTTTAGGAACTCAACCACTATTGTTCACGAACACTGAGGAAAAGAGTTGATATACTAGTTCCTTGGGAGGATTCATCAATGCCATTGAGATGGTATACGCCCTTCCTAAAATGGTTTGTGATTTGATTGTGAAGGGTGAACAAGGTAGAGCCGTTGCGTAGATTCCTAAGAAGCGACCAACATACCTGAGATATAGATAGATTTTGAAATATGAATTTATATCTGAGTTTATTGATTATGATTTATTTTTGGAAAAAATTATTTATTATGACTAATGGTAAATTGTTTCTACAAGAGTTTGTTGGAAGTATAAGATTCTACCAAAACTTGTTGGAAATGGTTTGTCATTGGAAATGACTTATTATTTGTAACTTGGTTTCACTTTTCATTGAATTTATTGCTAATGCGTTAACTTGATATCTGTTTAAATTTCATTGTTTTATTTCAAATCTATGTATGATATTTGTGAAAATGATGCCGACCCATTTTATATGTTCAAAAACTTGTTCGGGTTTGAAATGATTTTCCTACAGAACTTAGTGCTCACCCCCTACAAAAATGTCTATTTTCATAATTCTATTTAGATGAGGAGATTAGCGTTGCGGAGCGGGTTCCTTTGGAAGTTTAAGGAGACGAACATGTTGATCCCGAAGTGGATGTCGAGGTTATTCCTTTTGTTCTAGACTAGGATGTATTTTTTTTATAATTTTTATGTTAATATTTTTTTATTTCGCTGCAAGTTAACTTTGATTCTTTTGGGATGTAATTGTCATATAATGACATATTTCTTTTGGATGTAACGGCCATAACTTGGTTTATTCTTTTGGGATAATATTGTGGATATTATGAATAATGAATGAAATTGACTTATCGATGGATTTTATTAGTTGCTCTCATGATGTGAATGTTTGTTAGTTTGTAATGTCATCCAAGGTGTGTTTTGGGGAGGTTACAGATATCTAACAGAGATGTCTCTGTTAAGATGAACGTCTTGGACATTTAAGGTCAATGGAGAGGTTGATCATTTATCGTCCCAAAAACGTCTGTCACATTTATAGTATGCAATTTTTAATGTGTCCCTAGAGCGCAACGTAATCTTTCCATTATAGATGATGATGGAACATCCGAATATGATTAGCTCTTTGTCTAATCCACCATTTTCTGCTTAGAACTGTTGTATAATATCAAATTCACTTTGGTCTTCCACATTGATCATATTTTCACCAAGTGGCTAAGTTTAAAGCCTGCAATAAATCGAAAACCATTCAATGAAAATTGGAGATCTATGCAGAGTGCGTAGCTACGTTAAAAAATAAATCCACAATTCCACACTAAATGGACTTTAAAGTGGAATTTCACAAAGAAAATGTGGGCAATCTACTTAATTGCTTCAAACCACACCAAATATTGCATTGCTAGCCTGCTTTTCTATTCTCAAAGTAATCTTGTACCCGACAATTTCAACTTGTCTTGCTTTTGTAACAATGAAGAACAATAAAACTTAGTATTATTTCCTAAACCCAAACATTGTTGATAGAAATTGAAAAATGACAGCAATATAAATAAACAGGTAGCACCCAATTAAAGCAACAAAATTTTCATAAATCACAATCTGGAAATAAGAAACAATATGAAAATAAATCGTCATCATCGCATTTGCTACATGGGATATTAATTGAAAACAAAAAGGTATGCTACATTACAAATTCAGATCTTGGATTCAAACCCAATTACACAGTTATTTTAAACTATCAAATCTGAAGCACACAAAGCGACATGACCTCAAAGAATAAGTTTTTAAAGTGTGTGTCTCTGTCACTTTGTGTAACTATGTGTGTTCGTGAGAATGAGCAAAAGGAGATGGAGGAATTGAGAGGGGGAATACATACCTGAGCGCCGTTTTCAGAAGCAACGGGATGCACAAGGAGATAATAAGGAGGGCGAGAGAGAGAGAGAGAACAACGGATTTGTAGACTTTGAATTGAGAGAGAGAAGAATTGGGGAAGTCATTAGGCATGAAATGAGTGGGACATTGAGGCAATATTTTGGGGATAGTTTTTGGTATGGAAAGGAGATCACAACCACACCTTCTTATGAAAAGGAGATCACAGAGATCTCATTGTGTGTGTGAAGCCTGAATTGGGCGTGAGATTGAGATTGAGAGTTGGGTCAGAGAGAGCTGCGCATGAACATAATTAGGTCTGTGTGAGTGTGAATTAAGCGTGAGAGAGATAGAGAGAGAGAGAGAAAAGAGAGAGAGGTCTGTCTGTGTGCGTGAATTGAGCGTGAGATAGAGATATAGAGAGAATGGGAGAGAGAGAGTCCAGAGTTAGGGCGAACTGCTGTCATTTAAATTAGGGAAGGATTTGCTTCATGTTTGGGAAGGAATTAGGAGAATTAAAATTTTGAAACGTTAATTATGGAAATTATTTTTTGAGGAGCTTTTGACCAATCTCGTGGCTTTTTTAAAAAAAATTCCTAACTAAGGCATCGTTTCAAAATATTTCCCAAAATCAGGTCGTTTTAAAAACGTCAGATGGTTTGACGTCTTCACCTTAAAAACGTCAGTTCAACTGACGTTTTTAAAAATAATGTGGGATCCAATAAATGTTTAAACGCGTCAGTTGAACTGACGTTTTTAAGGTGGCGTCAGTCCAACTGACGCCTTTGTTCATTTCCCAGGCCCTTTACCTTTAGACTATTAGGATGCATTAAGTTGATTTTTATATGTTGGAAGCATTAACTAACACTTATATTTTAATATTTAAAGTCATGCACATCAGTAACGATTAAGAAAAATAGTTGCTTGCCTCCCTGCCTAACTTAGTCTTTTTTATTTTAATATTTAAAGTTATTACGTACATTCTGTTTTGATAAGAAATAGGCAGGTGCCCAAATGCCTATTTTATTCACTAAAAGGAATTTAATCCAAAATGCTTGAATAAAAAAATCTTCAATAAAAATTTAAAGCTTAAAAAAAAAAACTAGTCCAAAAATGCTTGAATTTTAAAATTAAAAAATCTTGAATAAAAATATAATGCCTGAAAAAAAAATTAATACTTATTTAAGTAATTGTCATAAATGACTCTTATCAATTTCTCGCCGATTTTAATGTAGTCCCAAAAATTTTAATTTTTCTAATTTAATCCATCAATTTTTATATAATTAGTTTAGATAATTATTATAACTGTACCCCAAATTTTTATCTTGGATTTTTAATTTAGTCTTTAGTCATATGTTTTTTGATTTGATAAATGTTTATTTAATAAAAAAATTTGATATTTTAAAAATACATATAAAAATTAAGTTGTGTTCCAATAAAAAAAAACAAATAGTCCATCCCTCACCATAACCACTTAATATGCTTTGCTTTTCTGTACAAGTGTTAGTTAATGCTTCCAACATATAAAAATCAACTTAATGCATCCTAATAGTCCGAAGGTAAAAAGCCTGGGAAATGAACAAAGGCGTCAGTTGGATTGACGCCACCTTAAAAACGTCAGTCCAACTGACGCGTTTAAGCATTTATTGGGTCCCACATTATTTTTAAAAACGTCAGTTGGACTGACGTTTTTAAGGTGAAGACGTCAAACCAACTGACGTTTTTAAAACGACCTGGTTTTGGAAAATATTTTGAAACGATGCCCTAGTTGGGAATTTTTTTTAAAAAAGGCACGAGACTGGTCAAAAGCTCATTTTTTGAGCGGCAAATTTTTTTTAAGAGGTAATGTGGTGTATTGGATCGAAACGATCTGAAACGTCAATAGTTTGAGACAGTTTGGGATAACGTCGTCCGTTGGATGATGTCGTTTTTAATTACAAAACGATCTCAGCCACTCTTTGTCTCTTGAATTCAAATTTGTTTTATTATATATATATATATATATATATATTCTTAGTTTTCGTTTTGATCTAGGAACACCACTTTGTATGGTGTTTTCATATACCAGAATAGTGTTGCAATACAGTGTATATAATGTTAAAATACAGTGTAAAATAAGTTACAATGTGTTATTAACCTGCAAAATATATCAATATATAGTGTCGACGTCCATTGTAATTTTACTTGTACAGTTGTAAATGTATTTTTTTTTTTGAACAAAGCAAAACAAGATAAACATATCTTTAAGTCGGGAAATTGAGGTTATAATCAGTCAAAAAAAAAGTCGTAAGCTAGGGGGAGATCCTAACCAATTCACTGGAAGTGAATTGTTTAGCATATTAGCCGCTATCTAATGAACAACTTTGTTAAGAGCCCTAGACTTGTGTAAAAAGTTAAAGTTGTATAACTTAACATAGTGTCTAATATCCTCGATAATTACCCTAATTTTCTACGAATGAACGTCTTGGTTAGAGCTAAGTTTGATAATATTGAGATAGTACAATTGTACATATTGAATCCCCAAATTTTCAAATAAAGATGAAGAACCCCAAAACAAGAACACAAAAACCCAACCACTGAATTAGAAGCAATAATGCACTCGACACAATTGAAACTACAGTGCCACAAAATACTTTTTCATCCAAATGAGACGCAACAAAGAAAACAGAAAGTGTGACGGAAAAAAAATAACAAGACAATAAAAAACAATAATGAACGATACAAATTAGGGTTCAACAATTAAACTATTTATAGTGTATCAATACAGTGTTATAATGACAGTTTGAGAATGCAGATTCCAATTTCTAATTATTCTACAACTACAAACAGAAATTTAACAAAAAACACGATTTACCCAAAATTACAAAAAAAATTACAAAACAAACCCACATTCAACAATACAAAATAAGGATTTGAAATTATAAGAGGTTGGTTCGTAATTTAACTAAAAAGTGAATTAATAGAATGTTACCACATTTTTTTGATGATGCAAATCCCAGATTTTAAGTGTTTTAACATACAAAAGGTGATCGTAATGGTGTTCAACGCTTTAAGAAGCAATTATATTTTTCCGAATGCCGTTTGAATTCAAAGTCAATCTCGTTCTTCGGTTCTACTCTCCAGTAGAGTACCAACAGTCTCTTTGGCAGCACACACAAATCAGAATGAGACAAGAACTTGATCTTCGTAACCCCCACGTGATTTATCCTTTTGATTGACGTCTGTTTTTTTTTTTTTTTTCAAATTTTCGTTTGTTTTTCTCGGCGAATGCCGAAGTTGAAGCACGGTGTTTCACTTTGGCAGCACACACAAGTTGGAAGATCAATAACTTGATTTTTGATAACCCACTGCAACCATCAAAGCTTCGTATCTTAGAACCCAACTTTTTCGTTCAGATTTTTCGAAATTTAAACAGTTGTGTTAAGTGGAAGACGCCTGTTGTTTTGTTCGTGATTGCTGAATTTGAAGCGCCGTGCTTGATGGGTACACCGATTTAATTGGAATATATTTAATTTTTATTTTATTTCTTCCAAATCCGGATTAGGAAACTGTTGCATATTAAAAAGATAGTCATGTCTTTCTAACTCGGAAGAGGATTTCTTTACAAAATATTTTCCACTTTGGACTTATTCACTAATAAATTTAATTTTTAGTGTATCAGCCTCTAAAGGACCGGTATGAGCCTGACCGTATAAGAACTGTATTATATACGACTACAAATGAGTTATGTATGTAAATTTTTACATGCTATAGACATAACATGAATTCTAAAACCGACGCAACTTATTAGTAACAAACTAGTGCTTATGGACTAAAAATATGATACCCAGCAACATTTGAGAATCATTGATCATAACACCTTAGAATTGAGAATCTGACACAAAAGTTGTGTCATCCAGTGGAGATGATGCAGTTTTTCATACCTTATACCAAGGCGTTATTAGTAAACAAAATTAACACCACAGATCCAGCCACCTTTCAACAGTATTTTCCCATATTTTACACCATGAATCAGCTACTAAAAAAATATCAACCATGCGACTTCAGAGTCATTCATGAAAGTTCTTGTTATCTAAATGCGCACAAACAAGGACAATAATATATAGCATGGTGGGTTGTGTATAGACTTCAACTACGTTACATTACAATACCACTCACTGACTAAGAAGAGTGACTCATAAAGGATCAACATACCCATCATTCTCCACTTAACCCATTCTTTCCAGCTTTTATTATGGCTTTTATTGATTTGCCCAAGTACAAAGTAGAAAGATTCACCCAAAAAGAGGAGGAAAGCCATGAAAGTTAAGTGGATCCACAGTGATAGTGAGTACTTTTCTTTTAAAAAAGATAAGGATAATTTTATAACTTTTGTTGGCCCATTAAATAACAAACAAAACCCCTACTATGACAATTGGAACTAGTGCTCGTGCTCGTGCTAGTGCCAGTGCCAGTGCCAGTGCCAGTACCAGTACCAGTACCAGTTTGTGGGAGTGGAATCAGTGAACAAGCAAGAAAACGCACGGTTTGGCACCCTTGCACCTTCTTTCTCGAAGTCAAGTTTCGACTTTTTGAGGGGATATTATAGTACTTTAGAAAGATTGCAGGGCTGAGGTAAATACTAATAATAAATAAGATATGCCAAATACATGAGTGTTTTCGAATTTATGAACCCAAAACGCAACACTGTTAAAGTGGTAACAAGCATGTTTTCTAGATAAATGATAAAAGGTTTTCATGGAACTTTTGTACATTTTCCAGGCAACGTAGATCAAGATTATTAGATTTCATTTGCATTCATCATATCACAGTTTAAGCACCTTCAACTAGCTCCCTAGTTTCCTTAATTCAGAACAGACATCTGGCCTTAGTTACATTCCTTGAAGCTAGGAGGATTGACAGGATCATATAAGAAATTTCCAAATGAGGCCATTGTCTTAAGCATGAACGGAAAACAATAGGCATGGCAATTTAAATTGCAACCTTTTTTCTGATTTCCTTTTTGATGATGTTACTGGCGACATAATTTCACGCCCAAAGGGCAAGGATAGACATTAACGCAGAGCCAAGGACAAGGGCAATAAAAGATGCCTTTTTCAACCATGGTTGGGAACCCATTAACTTGTTATGAAAGAAATCAAGAGCTATGAGATCTACCAGACCCATATAGATGAGAATACCAGACGATAGGGACCCCAACAACCCTTCCAGAATCAAGGCATTAGGGCTGCTGTCATCGTAGCCGGTCACCGAGAACACAATCATTCCCAACACTATCCCCATTGGAGTTGTCACTGAAAACATAAAGCACATGTAGGCCGTTGTTCCAAAGCTGAAACTTGCCTGCCATCATTCCCATTGTTCCAATTACAATTACAAAATTAATAGATAAAATATGTAACGACTTCCATAGACCACCACAAATTCAACTGTAGGATTAACAGGCAAGGCAATCGATCATTAAAATCAGGCATTGGATGGCAACACTGGTTGAACTAATCTTCCCCCCCCCCCCCCCCCAAAAAAAAAAAACAAAGAGTTAAACAAAAATAACAGTACAAACTTTTTTTTTCCAGTAAAAGTTACTGACAGCTTGGATATAGGTTAAATAGACATAGGAGTACTGTACATTATGCAAAGCAGTTTATCTAAAAAGGGTAAGACTGCCTATCACTAACATTTTCTATAACATGCCATAGGCAGGACTCAAAAGCTTGTGTCCTAAGGATGGCATTGTAAGCTTAGGCGGGTAAGTTAACTACTCATTTGTGTCTTAAACTCCGTATCTTAATTGGGTGCTCACTGTCACTACACTTGACAACATCTTGGAAATGTGCATCTCTTGGGCCAGGTATTATTCCCACGGATAAAATCCAATGATTTACAGCTCCCTAAAGTCTCTTATATTTGCCTTAAATTGGTTCTGAAGATGCTACTCTGCTACTTCAGTTATCACTTTGTAATCTTCGATAATGGACATCGGCCACATTTTATCATTTACGCTCATTTCATAGCACTGGTGCTCATACAGACTTATGCTATATTGATTCAAATCCACTTACCGGATTCCTTCATTTCCCTTAATGTAACAACACCTACCAAGCCCTAGTTGAATATATTGGTTCTCCAACCACCACCACCACACGGTAGATGATGTAACCATATCCACGCCCTCTCGTACGAGCTGCTTACTAAGAGCATTTTGCATCTTTAGTCCAATACTGCAATTTTGATTGACACTGATTGTTCTTTCACTGTCAATCTAACATCTCTAATTGCAATGAATAGGAAGTACAAAATGCAGTGAAACCTGTGGCGTGGCTGCTCTTCTTCTTCTTATTCTTGGAGCAAGAAGAATGAAAACTATCTTCCTATTCTAGAAGTTTCTATATTCATAATATCTATACCACTGATCCATATTCCTTCATTCTTCACCAAATCACATATTTAATCTGTTATTAAAATAATGGAAAGATCATAATTCCAACTTGATCCTCTCTCTTAATATTAATATACACTCTACGCCCAAAAAGCACCATATCAGTGAATAACAATAAATCGCAATTAATTATGAGCCAGTGTTTTACTTTACCTGAGCAATGCAACCTCCGAGACCCATCCCTTCGAAGATCTGATGGAACGCCAGAGCAGCAACAAGCGGCCTGATCGTACACTGATTCTGAGACATCCCCATCGTCACCCCTATGATCACCGAGTGAAATATAATCCCTATCTCCAACACCTGCGACACCAACCTCTGCTTTAACTTCACCAGTTCTTCCGATTGCCGGTCGTCGACACCCAATTCGATTTCTGTCTCCGCCGATTTCTTACATACCGTCCCCAATCCCTCGTGTGTCCCAATCGGTGTATATTCACTACTCCCCTCGTTGCCATGGCTATGGCTGTGACTGTGACTGTCCACATGTGAAGTCGCCGTCAAGTCAACGAGCAACGCCGTCAAAACACCGATTAGGGTTACAAGCCCTGAAAACGGAAAGTCCTTCCATGGGTGGTGCGACGCCACCTGACAGTCGGAGAGGGAGTCGAATGCATCGGGAAGTACGTGGACGAGTGAGGTGGATAGAATTACGCCGGCAGCGAAGCACTTGATTATTAGAATTGCTTTATCGTAGACGGGTTTTCCTTGAAATAAACGTGCGAGCATCACTGGCGACGATATTCCAATGACACTCGTGAAGAAGATAACGAACATCGACACGAGTTTCAGGTTCGCCGCGGCTTTGCCGTCTCGGCAAGCCAGTGCTCGAGCCGCGTCGGTCACGCACAAAGCCATGGGGTTCACAAGTACTGACCCGGTAACAGAAGAGAAATTAGATAGATGGACTTTTCTACGGTACAGCAAATGGCCTTGTCGGTGTCCGGAAAGGTTTTGACAGCAAAAGATTATCAGAACCACGCAGAATGTGCCACGTTCAAAAGCAAAGGCAAGGCACCGGGCTTTAGCGTTAATTGTGGGTGTGCGTGTGTCGGGTTATCCAGGAATCTAAGATCGATAGTTGGTCTATGTGAATTTAAAGTCCAATTTCTTTAAAATGAAAATTTTAGAATTTAAAATTTTAAAAATTTAGATATTTAAAATAATGCATTATATTTTTTTATATATTAAACATGTTTTAAAGGGTAGAGTAATACCAATGATAAATAAGTGAGTAGATATTAACTCAGTTGGGATATATTAATTCTATTGTATGTATTTTATCCCCTAATCAAAAATAAAATTATTTATTATTTTATTTTTATTCATTTTGACTTTAATTTTTATTCAAATATATAATTTACACAAATATTAAGTTACAAAAAAATTCATTATTTTTTAATCAATTTGTATGTAAAAAATCCTGCAAGTAGCCCCGCTCAATAGACTCACGGGTAATCTACCCTTATTCGAAGTTCAGTCCGACCCGTCTAATAACTCACATGGGTAAGGACTTGAACTTACACGACCTAGGTCCAGCCAAAAAAAAAATGCACGGGTCTAGCCGGGTTCGGCCCATGGACACCCCTACCTCTAATTTTTTACCTTGTTCAAAATTACAATGGGAATGAGAGATTTGTCATAGTTGTGAACATAATTTCAAAGTTAATGGTACATGATGAGACATTAGGCGGCTCACCAATAGAAAATCGACACCGTTACCCACAATTGTCAGAACCCACACAGCTCACTAAAAAGAGGAGCCGAGAAATTATGACAAACGGGGCCGAGTGCACCCCTCGGGACCTAGCATTAAATGAGACATTGTAGCTCATTAATGTGAGTTCTGATTGGTTTGGTAGATTATTAATAAGTGTCTGGATCCTCGAAGAATGTAGAGACAATCATCATTAGGAGGCATTAATGACCACCTTATTGACATGGGGATATCGAGGGATTCCGAGAGTAATGGTTTCGTCCTCATGAAAACATGAGGCGTAAGTTCTGAGTGTCGATGCGAAGCATGTAATGACTAGGGATCGAGTCATGAATGTTAGGCGTTTCTCGAGAAGGGATGCATTTGTCCAGGCGAATTAATCTTAACGAGACTAGACATAATAACACTCATT
This sequence comes from Ilex asprella, assembly GCA_023539305.1. Taxonomy (NCBI): domain Eukaryota; kingdom Viridiplantae; phylum Streptophyta; class Magnoliopsida; order Aquifoliales; family Aquifoliaceae; genus Ilex; species Ilex asprella. The sequence goes on from CM042195.1 coordinate 25,735,629, forward strand.
ATGCCAGAAAATGAACACATGCCATTAAAATCTAGTATGTAACTTAGGGTTAGGGCCATCATTACAAATCCAGGTATAAAATACCTCTCAAAAAGTTGAGCTAAGGTACGTAATTTTGAATGAAGAATACACTATGCATTATGACCTATATGTCGACTGACTTGAGCTTTAGAGGGGATTTACTGGGTTCACACCCGACCCCTTTCTTAATCATTTGATTGTTTCATGTTCATCATTTAGGATCACTCATAAGGTTGTTATCTCAACACATTGCAGGAATTCACCCATGCTATTTGACATCGTCTGTAGGAAATTCCTTGGACTAGATTTCCCCGTAATGACATTATCATGGTTAACATACGATCTCATGGCGAGCTAGGGGGCAGCCCGCAGAAGCTATCCATCTTCTTGCTGTCACTGAATCTCGCTACTTGGACAAATCAAAAGGGGTTCAACGTAATTCACAACAAACACTACCGTTAGACCAAAGCCTGGAAGGACAAGGTGTCTTGGCGTGGGAAATTGTTGAGTTTAAGGATAAATGGATGGGAGGACATCTAAGACAACTAAAAAATAACAATGCTAACATACAGACCCAACTCGACAACTTCGAGCGGTCAGAGGAAACTAGTTGGTGAAGCTGCAAGTGCAAAGACAAGAGTATCCATCAGAGTTACACCGAAAATACCACACAAGAAATTCCAGGATGGGGCTTGCATCAGCGCTTGGGAGAGAGGCACAAACTCCACATTCATGAGGAACATGCCCCCAAGGATAATCCTAAATGGAGTATGAAGTGCAAACGGACCCTATCCCTCAAAGATCTCCACCATAACTCTCTGCAGGTGTAGAAGTGGCAGAATCATACATGAACTTGACGACCAAGGGACCCAAAGACAAGGGGTCCCGAGAGGATATTTGGTCTCACCTCAACGCCAAATGCCAAAAATCCCTCCGAAGGGAAAGTGAAGACACGGAGGATGAGCAAATTATGTCGTCGTTCGTCTAAGCTATCAAGAAATTAGAGATGCTGAGGAAAATCCACCGTCCTCTATTTCAAGGTTTAAGATGGAAGGACAAATCCAGAGAGCCATTTATGTCAATAAAATTAAATAATGTCTATCTATGATATTGACCAAAAACTGCTATGCAGAGTGTTCCTCATGAGCCTCAAAGACACTACCATGAAATGGTACGAGACTTTGGCTCCGAAAAGTACCAGATCTTGGACGTAAATGACATTGTTATTTGTTACCTGGTTTATAACCAGCAGCAGAAGGTCGAAAGATATCGGTGCGTAGCTGACACTCAAATGGAGAAGTGGGGAAACCTTTCAGCAGTATGTTGAAAAAGGTTGATGCATGTTCCGAGACCATGGCGGAGACAACCTTTAGGCTTAGGTTATCCCGGGACATCAACCTGTATCGGTCCTTGACCAAATGAACTCCTATGGATATTAAAGACCTAATGTATCCCATCAACAAGCATGCCAAGGTGGAAGAGGAATCCGCCATTCCTGAATCAAGGATGCCTGCTCGAGAAAGCGAGACAAAGAGGCCCCTACCAGGAAAAGGGCACTGGGACTAGCACCAAATCATATGTCCTTCCAAGGAGTAAGCACAGACTTCAAAGAACCCATCTACAAGATGCTCTATAAGATAAAGAAAGAGCCCTTCTTCAAATGACTGCCTAAGATGTAAGTAGATCCTTCCACCCGGGATACGAATTCTCGGTGCTCCTGCCACTGGGACATTGGGCATCTAACCGAGGATTATAGGGTCTACAAGTCATTCCTAAAGTAGTTGTTCTGAGAAGGCCACCTTGGCGATTTCATTGATAGCACAGGCCCTAAGAGTTTGACAAAGGAAGAGTGCAGAGGTAAGTCAAGGGGCGTCAAATGTGATCGAAGTGATACATGTTTGCACGGTCGAGAGACCTACTTACAATTCATTTTGAGCCAATCTTTAGAGGGTGGCACAAGCCATGAGGTGAAGGAAAACAAGAGTGGGGGCAGTCATCCAAACCACCTTGACTTGAGCATTAAGCCATTCACTTCTTTGACGCCGATCTGGTAGGATTTTCCCTTCCACATGTGGAGATCTTGGTGATCACCTTCTGGATCGACAAAAATGATGTGAAAGGATCTTGGTTGAATCGGGAAGTTCATCTGAGGTTATTTATGACAGTCTATTCCAAAAGATGAGATTCACAAAGAAAGATTTGAAGCTCATGAAGACCCCTCTTGTGTGATTCAATGGTTCGTATACCCTTCCACTGAGGAAAATTACTCCCATGATCATCGGTAGAATCCTCATTGTCCTTGTTAAGTTTGTGGTAATAAACTCTGACTCTCCTTACAATGCCATCGTGGGCAAGACGTGGCTATATGCCATAAAGATGGTACATTCATCCTACCACTAGAAAATCAAGTTCATTACATCAAAGGGAATCATGGAGATCTGTGGTGATCAGGCTTTGTCAAAAAGCTGTTTATACACGATAGTAAAAACTAGGATTAACGAAAAGGCCCAATAGCGTGACCCCAAGGCGGTGTTAACCAAACAACAGTCATAGTTCATCCATCTAGGTGTTGATGAGCCCATGATAGATCCATCCCATCAATCGACGAAGGCCTTGGTCAAGGTTTCCCTCAATCCTGGTGACCAAGAAAAGTTTTTTCATGTGGGAGCATTGCTGGGGGATGCCAAAATGTCTAAAATGGTGAACTTCCTCTGTCGGAATGCAGATGTGCTTGTCTGGACACCTGATGAGATGATGGGGTAAAACCCGAGGTGATCAGCCATTGGTTACATATTAATCTGACCTTCAAATCCGTGAAGCAAAAGGCTCTGTGGTCAGCACCTCATCAAAAGTAGACGATTGAAGAGGAGGTGGGCCGATTGCTCGAGGTGGGGTCAATCAGGGAGGTATAATTCCCCCGAGTGGTTGTCCAACACAATTTGCACCAAGAAGAAAAGTGGGATGAGTACCCGCTGCCAAAGGTTAACCAACTAGTCGATGCAACCGCAGGCCATGAATGAATCACCACTACCCGAATGAATCACCTTGCTGTGATGAAGGATTTGATCATGCCCTAGAATGAATCAAGGAATATCTGAGATCCCCACCTACTTTATCCATTCCAGTAGCTGGTGAAGTCTTTAGACTCTACCTATTTATTTCAAAATATGTAGTCAGTGGGGTGCTGGTAAGAGATCTTAACGGCATACAAAAATCGGTGTATTATGTTAGTAAGACCTTGCTTGATGCCGAGACAAGGTATATGATGAAGGAGAAACTCATACTCGCCTTTGTTATTTTTCCATTGAAGTCTTCATAGACCAGCCTCTAAAGACCGTACTTTATAAAGCAAATATGTCAAGAAGAGTTGTCAAGTGGGCTGTGGAGTTGGGAGAGTTTGAGGTAAGATACAAACCACGTACTTCCATCAAAGGAAAAGTCCTGGTTGATTTCATTATCGAGTTTTCTACGTTTGAGTCTCTTGTAGAAGAGATCCCAGTGGCTCCCAACCATAACGCCATTTGGAGCTTACATGTGGACGGATCCTTGAACAAAAAAGAGGCAAGAATGAGTATAGTTTTGGCCAATTCTAGATGAATTACAATGGAACAAACCATTAGACTCTAATTCAAGGCATCCAACAATGAGGTTGAGTATGAGGCGTTATTGGCTGGTCTCAACATTGTGCCCTTGGTCAAAGTTAAGCACCTTTAGGTTTTTTATAATTCCCAGGTGGTAGTCAATAAGGTCAATGGGGACTTTGAGACCCGAGATGACTAAATGCAAGTCTATTACTAAAGGGTGAAGTCAAAGATGGAGAAATTTGAAAAGATAGAAGTGTCCCAAATCTCTATGGATCACAATAGCAATGTTGATGCGTTGGCTTGCCTTGCCTCGACATTTTCTTCGGAGGTAACTTGGCGTATTACCAATGAGTACCTAGAGAACCCAAGCATAAAGGAATTGGACGCCGACCAGATACTTTCGATAGGTGTCCGAGATATATCGTCGAGTTAGATAGACCCCATAGTTAAATATTTGATGGATGTTGTAACGCCCCAAAAAACACCCTGGACGGCATTACATTCTAATAACCATTTAAGCATGAGAGCACTAATTAATCCATCAACATTATATCAACAATTTATATTGGAATAAAATTCGGGCAGAGTCTCCCTTGTACGGGGAGCTCTACCACAAAAACTCAACCTGTGCAATTCTACTATAATGACCACACCGAGTCCATTTGCTTACCATAAAAATAAATTCACCAAACTTACAAGTTATCCCAAAAGAATAGGCCAAGTTATGGCCTTTACATCCCCATAATCAAATAACTATGCTAAGGTAGCGGAATTACAAAATATGGCTAAGCTTTACATTGTTTCAAAATAATACCCTAATCTAGAACAAAATATGGGGTCCAGCTAAGAGTCCTCCCCGGGATCCACACTCCCGTCTTGCTGAATCTCCCAAGGTACGGGCTCCTCGAGTCCTAACTCCTCCTCATGAGTAAAATCTGAAATGTTTGTAGGTAGGGGGTGAGTACAAGACTCTATAGGAAAATCCTTCCAAACCCATTCAAGGTTTTGAAATCAAGCAAAACAGGTAGGTCTCATTTCGAACATACATATTGATGAAATTTGAAAGAAAATAAGGACATTTTAAAAGAGATCTCAAGTTTGTACAATCATAAGTAATTGGAAGAGAATAAAATCAACTTTAATTAGCAAACCATTTCTAACATAATCCAATCCACCATACACCATTTTCACAAGTTATCGCGGCATCCTATACTACACGATACTCTTGGGGAAATAATATTTGGTACAATGAACAATAATTTCTATTTGGTACCACTCAAGTAGGCTGTCGCTTCTCATGAATCTATCCAACGAATCTACCTCGTTCACCCATATATAATCACAATCACAGGCCAATTTAGGAAGGGCGTGTACCGTCTCATACGGCATTGACGAAATCCTTCCAAGTTGTCTAGTATACTAACCCTTTTCTCCGGTATCCGTGAACAATAGTGGTCATTGTCACCACAATGATCCACTACGAGCATTAGGCAACCATCTCATCCCCCATTGGGATAGACTAACCTCTAACGCTCTACGACAATTTTCGAAGGTAATCCAAGTCCCTCACAACACCATACCCAAGAGTGACATACCAACAATATACTCAACCTCATATACAAGCAAATTCCATGATTTTTCCCAATTTTCACAAGCAAGATACATAATAGAACAATTTAAGAAAAACATACTCATTTCGCAATTCATGTTACAAGAGACAAGTTTAAAGGAAATAAGCATGAGATCATCAATACAATAATTTTACTACCCAACACAAAGTTCTAGAATTTTAGAAATCAAGATGATGTGAAGATATAGAGAAAAATCCATATTTCCCCCAAAAACTAGGGTTTGATGAATTTCAAACCATTATTTTATTCAAATCATGTGTATGCTGGTACAAAGACTAAGAAACAATGAACCCATAACAAATACATACTACTTAGAGTCAAAATGTACATATATAATAACCCTAACTTCATTGGATAAAAATGGAAGAAAACCCCTACCTTGAATATTGAAGAACTAGGGCTTGGATTCTTGAATATACCCATAATCTATTGTAATTTTTCTTTGATCTTGAGTTCTCTCCTTCTCTCTCAAGTTATCTTGGGTTTAGAATGAGGTATGGACGACTAAGGAGGCGGCCTAAAGTATTTATAGGCTCAAAAGTCGGACCAACGTCGCAATTTAAAACATTCAAATTTTTATCCGGTGTACCGGTACCCAGTATCTGTACTAAAAATCTTCTGGAATCGGGGTACCGGTACCCAGTACCGGTACCAAAAACCTTCTAAAATCGGGGTACCGGTACTCGGTACTGGTACCACTCAGCAAACAGATTCTTCCTCCGTCTTCCCAGTTTCCAATGCACTTCATATTACCTTTCCCAAGGTTTTTCGACCTTCCGAATTCAATGGAAACATTATCTTGACCTAAAAACATTTAGAAATTTATCTAATTACCAATTCCAATTTCAAATGTCTTTGAAACTTAAACTTCCCAAATTCATTGGTCTTCCACTTATTCATTTCTAATGTTTTAACCTATGTGATTCATTCTTTCATCATTATACATATCCTCATTTTCACAATAATTATCTATCCTATAACTATATACATTTATAAAAAAAATGTGGGGTGTTACAGATGTAACACTCCCCGAGGAAGTCAAAGAAGTCAGGAAGATCAAAGTGAAAGCTCCCAGATTCTGGGTATCCCCTGACCAGAAGTTATATAGGAGATCCTTCTCAGGACCATACTTGTTATGTGTCCTCGAGGATAAGATTGAGCTATTGTTGTATGAAGTCCATGAAGGGATCTGGGGGAATCACATGGGAGTGAGGCCCATCCTACATTGCACGATATCTCAGGGGTATTAGTGGTCATATATATAGATGGACGCCAAAGGGTACATTCAGAAATATGACAAGTGCCAAAAAATCGCCCTTATCATCCGTCAGCTAGTAGTGGACCTAAAATCTTTAACAAGTCCAGGGTCATTCTCTTAGTGGGGCATGTATATAGTGGGCCCTTCGCCAAAGGCGCCTTTATTCATCCTGATCGCCAATGATTATTTCACGAAAGGGATCGAAGTCGAGCCTTTAAATCGTATTCGAGATGTTAAGACCAAGAAATTTTTATGGTAGAATATCATCATTCGGTTTGGAATCCCACGCACCATCGAGTCAGACAATGGCACCCAATTTAACAATGGTCCATTCAGGGAGTTTTGCTTAAGTTTTGAAATACATAACCATTACTCCTACCCGACGTATCCTCAATGTAATGGACAGGTAGAAGTATTCAATAAAATAGTAATGACAGGGATAAATACAGATGGACCAAGGAGTTGCTAAATGTCTTATAGGCGTATAGGACTACCCCGAGAGCTTCTATAGGGGAAACTCCTTACACCGTGACATATAGAGTAGAAGTTCTCATAACTTTGGAGGTAGGGCTCTCGACCATACAAAGCCAGGCCTTTGAATCAAGGAATAATGATCATGCCCTAACCAAGAATCTCGATTTGGCCGAGGAAATGAGGGAACTGGTATCCATTCCGCTAGATAAATACCAAGGGGAGTTATCCAAGAAGAATCAGAAGAAGGTCTGAATGAGGAGCTTTCAGGTGGGGGACATAGTGTTACACAAGATATTAGGCGGTACTTGGGAACCAACCGATGGGAAGATTGACCCTAATTCGGAGGGTCCATATAAAGTTATTACCATAAGAAACACGAGATTATATAAGCTATAAGACATGGGGAAAAGATGTAAACCGTCCATGAAATGTATCCAATTCGAAGAAATATTATTACTAAGTGAATTTCGAGAACTCAATTTGAAGAAATCAAAAGTTAACAACAGTCTCGGGCTCAGTTGTTAGGGGTAAGGCCCCGTGAGGGGTAAGCCTCCACCCTTCAAGCACCACCCTCGAAAAGTTTAACAGAAATGTCGGGCTATGTCGTTAGGTATAAGGCCCCAAGAAGGGTAAGTCTCCACCCTTGAAAAGTTTAACACAAGCCTTGGGCTCGATTGTTAGGGGTAAGGCCCCCAAAGAGGTAAGTTTTTACCCTTGGAGCTACGCTTTCAAGCTTAATAAGCCTCGGGTTTGGTCATTGGATGACCTCGGACACAACAATTTGGAAATATTCTCAGTATACTAGAACCAAAAAAAAAAGAGGGAAAAGAGAGACGTGCATTAACAAAAGAGAGGCCATGCATCCTCCAAGCATACACAAAAAAAAGGAAGGAAAAAACAAGTCCTAGTGAGGCCCTATGGTTTTCCAATCCCGGGCTCATTGCCAAGGTTGCCTCCGAGCTCCTTGCTATCGAGCCCCGCCTAATGCCTCCTCAAAAAGCCTTGTCTCTGAGGTCAAGCATGTCCTCAAGTTCCCTAAAATTGGGCCCACACGAATTGATGATGGGAGTGTTAACGATCAAAGGAAATCTAGGGTGCATAAGGATTATGGGAGAGGGAAGTCAAATGGGAGATATTTCCTCTAAATCACCATCGCTCACTATAATAGGCACTACCACAACCACAGTCTTCCCCGCCTCCTCAAAAAAAGCCACTGGATTGCCACGTTAGTACTCGAATGGACATCTTATGGTGTCGAAGACACATTAGCTCTATATTGGGGAAGATAAATGTGCCTTAAAAAGAAATCACAGTCGACAACCACCTCGATAGCTTGAAGTGCCTTATCCCAACCTTTCTTGAAGGACTTCTTTTGTCCATCATCAAAGGTTGGGACAAACTGTTCCTGGCACTACTTGTTGACCTCCATGCAGGCGGTGTTCATCCTCCCTCCTTCCCTAGACTTCTCATCCTCCAGCACCTCCACCTTTGAGGTCAGTGTCGTGCAGTTAGCCTCGACCTCCAATAACTTACTCTCCATAGCAGAGAACTATTCTTCCTCCTCCATCCTTCTTGTAACCTCGGCCTCAGACGACTTACTCTTGTCAAGCTCGGAGGTTAAGCTCACGGCTTTTCGGATCAGGTCAACAATACTCTTAGATTGGTCAGCCACCATCCTTTCCACTTGGTCTAGTTTGTATGATATGTATATTCATTATTTGTTGTATTTTTGTTGTTTATGTCTGTTAAGTCATCAGTAGGGTTTGCAAATCAGTCTAGTCTTTCATCTTTGTTATCTTCATCATCACAAGCATCATTAGACTCTTTTGAGTTAAGTATGACTAATAATAATCAAAGGGAACAAGTGGTAGTTCAGAATGTACGGCCTTTAAAAGAATACTTGCACCCCACACGTACTAGTGTCTCATAATATTTTGTTTTTCCCACTAATGCTCCAAATTTCAAGTTTAACACAAGGACAATACAACTTTTACCACAGTTTCATGGTTTAGAGTCTGAAAACTTATATTTGCATATGAAAGAATTTGAGGAAGTATGTGGTGCTTACAAGATAATTTTGAGATGGCCCGGTTGAAAATATTTCCTTTTTCTTTAAAGGATAAGGTTAAATAGTGGCTAAATTCTTTAAAAGCCCAATCTATTCCAAGCTGGCAAGTTTTGCAAACTGAATTTTTCCAAAAAAAAATTCCTGTGCATCGTACTTATGCATTAAGACGTCTAATCATCAAGTTTTCTGTAAAAGAAAGAGAAAATTTTTATCAATGTTGGGAAAAATTTAAGAATCTTCTCCAAGTTTGCCCACATCATGCATTTGAAAGTTGGACTTTAGATGGTTTCTTCTATGATGTCCTCACATCCGCACTGTGTTAGTTTGTTAAAATGATGGTCAATGGGGAATTAATGAGTAAGAGTCTGGAGAAGGCATTCAAGTTTTTTGACACCATTTCTGAGAGTTCCCAAATGTGGGACTCGGCCTCTCCAAATATTGTTGATATTAAGCCATCTTCAACCCAATGAGGAAAATATCTGTTAAAAGAAGATGATGACCTAAGGGCTAGGATGGCTACCTTGTCTCGAAAGCTTGAAGCCCTCGAAATGAAAAAAACCAAGGAATTTTTCGTTGCATCTTCCACTGAGCAGTCATGTGGAATCTGTGCAGTATCAGGATATCCCACAGGAGAATGTCCCACCATTCCAGGATTCAAAGAGGTCTTGATGGAGCAAACTAATGCCTTTTCAAATTTTAACAATCCTTACTCCAATCCTTATTCTAACACCTATAACCCAGGATGGCAGAATAATCCAAATTTCAGTTAGAAAAACACACAAACCGTGAGTCAAATACTAGGTCCACCTTCACCACAACCACAAACTCAACAACCTTGTCAGTCTTATTAATCCACATATAAGAGGAGTTTAGAGGACACCATGAACCAGTGCATTAAGAGTCAAATGAGTTTCAATACTCAGACCACTCATGCATTCAATAATTTTAAAGCTCAAACTTCACAGAATATTGAGCATATCAAGAGTCATCTGACCAAATTGTCCCAGTCTTTGAGCACAATAGAGAAAGGGAAATTTCTATCTTAACATAAACCTCTACAAGGCCAAAATCAAAGCTAATGTTGTGTCTTTCGAACCTTCTCCAAGTCAAGTACAAGCAATTATCACACTAAGAAGTGGTAAGGTATTGAAAAGACCATTAAAACCAAAACTCTTGAGTCAATAGCTGAGTCGATCCCTACAAATGAACCAATTGAGCCCGAGCTTGTGATTGAAAAGGAACCTGAATCGCCAAATGAAAAATAACATTCAATTCATATTCCATTACCTTTTCCTCAAAGAGTTAAGAAGCCTCAATCATTGAACAATCATGTTGAAATCTTTGAGTTGTTTAAGCAAGTAAAGATTAAAATCCCCTTATTGGATGCAATCAAGCAAGTCTCACCCTATGCCAAGTTTTTAAAAGGCCATTGCACAGTGAAAAGAAGGATCGATGTACACAAAAGAACATTTTTAACTAAACAGGCTAGTGTCATCATTTAGCACAAGGCCTCTACCAAGTACAAAGATCCTAGGAGTCCTACAGTTTCATGTATAATTAGAAATTTTCAGATTAAATAAGCCTTGCTTAATCTTGGAGCCAGGGTCAATCTGCTTCCATATTCAGTCTATGAGCAGCTAGGGTTGGGTGAGTCAAAACCCACCAATGTCACATTGCAATTGACAGAATATTATGTAAAAATTTCACGGGGAGTTGTGGATGACGTACTTGTTCAAGTTGATAAGTTCTAATTCCTAGTGGATTTTATTGTTTTAGATACACAACAAGTTCTGGATGTCTGTACACAAATTCCTGTCATTTTAGGTCAATCATTCCTAACTACATTAAATACATTGATTAATTGTAGGAATGAAATAATAAAACTTTTATTTGTGATTTGATTTTGGAATTAAATGTGTTTGACATTGCAAAACAACCCAGAGAGGAAGAAGAATTACATGAAGCAAATTGTGTTGAGTTGTTAACTCAAAACCTACTTGAAAATGCTTTTACAAAGAAAGAGTCACATACATTAAAGTCTGTACAAAATGATGAGTCTGTAAAAATGTTAATTATTGAAATATGGAATCCTAGATTTGAAGAATTATTGTCTTCTGAACCTAAATTTGTAGAGCTCAGTGTTGTTGTTATTAAACCAGAGTTGAAACCTCTCCCGACTGACTTGAAATTTGTTTTCTTGGGGTAGGATGAAACTTCTCCAGTGATAATCTTCAAAGCTGTCACAAGTACAAGAAAAAAAATTGACAAAGGTCATAAAAAATTATCAAAGTGCTATCGGTTGGATGATAGTAGATATAAAGGGTATAAGTCTTCTTCTTTGTACTCATTGTATATACTTAGAAGAAGATTTCAAACCATCTTGACAGCCGCAAAGAAGGTTGAATCTACATTTGAAAAAAATAATTCGGGTTGAAGTACTTAAACTATAAGACGCTAATATCATATACCCTATATCTAATAGTAAATGGGTCAGCCTAGCACAGGTAGTGCCTAAAAAGTCTGGTGTCACAGTCATAAAAATCCAAAAAAATGAATTAGTTCCTATGCGTACAGTCACTAGTTGGCATATGTGTATTGACTATTGGAAGCTGAATTCCCTCATTAGAAAAGATCATTTTTTCCCACCTTTTCTAGATAAAGTCTTAAAAAGAATAGCAGGCCATGCATATTATTGTTTCTTGGATGAATATTTCAGCTATAATCAGATTGAAATAGCAATTGATAATCAAGAGAAAACCACTTTTACATGTATTTTTGGCACTTTTGCTTATAAAATAATGTCTTTTGAATTGTGTAACGCTCTAGCCACCTTTTACCGTTTTATGTTAAGCATTTTCAGTGATATGGTGGAACGATTTTTGGAAGTCTTTATAGATGATTTTATATATATATGGTGATTCATTTGAATTATGTCCATAGCATCTTGAAAAATTTCTTACTCAATGCGAGAAAACAAATCTTGTTTTGAATTGGGAAAAGTATCATTTCATGGTCACACAAGGTATTTTTATAGGACATGTAGTTTCTCCAGATGGAATTGAAGTTGATAAGTCCAAAATTGATTTAATAGTTAATCTCTCTCCACCTAATACCGTAAAAGATGTTTGATCCTTTCTAGGTCATGTAGAATTCTATATAAAATTCATTAAACATTTTAGTTTGATATTCAAACCTATGTGTAATCTTTTATGTTAGGATGTATCATTTGATTGGACTGATAAATGTCAATTCGCTTTTGATAGATTGAAAAGCATGCTTATTTTTGCATCAATTATGCAACCTCCTGATTGATCTTTACCTTTTGAGTTAATGTGTAATGCTAGTGATTATATAGTAGGAGCTATTTTGGGTCAAAGAAAAGAAAAAAAAAAAAACCAATGTGATTTATTATGCTAGCAAAACTTTGAATGATGCACAAATGAATAACTCTACTACATAAAAAGAATTACTTACTGTTGTATTTACTTTAGATAAATTTCATTCATATTTTATTGGATTCTAAATTTTTTTGTTTACTAATCATGTGGCCTTGAAGTATATGCTTGCTAAGAAGGATGCTAAGCTACGTCTCCTATGTTGGATGTTGTTGCTTCAAGAATTTGATCTTATCATCAAAGACAAAAAAGAAGTTGAAAATGTGGTATCTGATCATTTATCAAGACTAAATTATGATATAAAGGAAGAATCAATATCAATCAAAGAAATCTTTCTAGATGAACAACTATTTGCAATGACATAAGTACTATGGTATGCAGATATAGCTAATTATTTAGCCACATGTACTATTTCTTTCCATTTTACATGGACTGACAAAAAGAGATTTTTTAGAGAGTTACACAATTTCTTTTGGGAAGATCCCTATGTGTTTAAATATTGTAAAGATCAAATAATAAGGTGTTGTGTACCTAATCATGAAATCGATCACATCATCTCATTTTGTCATTCTGAAGCTTGCGGATGACATTTTCTTCAAAGAAAACCGCTACAAAAAATTTGTAGTGTGGATTTTATTGGTCCACCCTTTTTAAAGATGTACATGTATTTTGTCTAAACTGTGACAAATGTCAAAGAATAAAAAATATTTCAAAAATAAAAATGATGCCTTTGAACCTTACTTTGATCATTGAATTTTTTTTTTGGGCATCGAATTTATGGGACCATTTTCCCCATCATTTGGATATCTGTACAATTTGGTTGTAGTTTATTATGTTTCCAAATGGGTAGAGACAATCCCTTTTTGAAATAATGATCACCGTATTGTAATCAAGTTTTTAAAATAAAATATTTTGTCCAGATTTGAAATTCGTCGAGCCATTATCAGAGATGGGGGAACACATTTTTGTGATAAAGTTTTTGAAAATCTAATAATTTTTTTTTTGATTTCTCATAAGATATCTACCCTTATCATCTCCAGATAAGTGGTCAATCCGAATTGATCAATAGAGAGATAAAAATATATTCTAGCAAAAATAGTAAATCTAGATTGCAAGGATTGGTCCTTAAGACTGACTGATGAACTTTTGTCTTACCGTACTACATACAAAACCATTTTAAGAAAGTCTCCTTATTAGTTAGTTTACAATAAACCATGTAACTTGCCTGTAGAATTGGAACATCGAGTATATCGGGCAATCAAAATGATGATCTTTGATATTAACAAAGCCAGTGCATCCTGCAAACTTTAGATTAATGCATTAGAACAACTAAGAAATGAAGCATATGAAAATGTAAAGATTGCCAAGTCCAAAATGAAAAATTTTCATGATAATAATATTATGCGGATGTCTTTTGAACTCTCTCAAAAATTCCTATTAACTAATTCAAGTCTCCACCTATTCCTTGGAAAGTTAAGATCAAAATGGACAGATCCCTACATTGTTAAGCTATGACACCCCAAAAATTTGGGAGTCCTTTGTTAACCGTTGATAACATATCAACCCGCAAAAATACCCGTGGATGTCGCTTAACCCGACACCACATAATAGCTTCCCATAACCGGGATTATAATCCATAAGGTAATCCGGGTTCAATTAATCATTGGATCCAGCTCAGGTCCAATATACCTTGATTTATACCTCATTAGAATCCATTTACATCATTGGAGAGAAGGAAAACCTAGGCTGAAAGCATGGCAAAACACCTTTAAATTTTCAGAATTTTTGAAATCGTACCAATATGCGTACAGGTACGGTTTGCTCACTAGAGTTGGGTGTATGGGTACGTGTACTGGTACAGTTAACTCTCTAGACAGCAGCGTATTGGTACACTCTACCAATTTTTGCCTGTTTCAGTCATTTTTAATTTCAAACCCATTCCAAACCCTTCCACGTTCATCCCAAACTTATACAACATGCATTTCACACATAAAACTTGACCCATAATAGTTCAATTACATTTATGTACATAAATTTCCATGCCAAAAACTAAGTTATAATAAATATTTTACAAAAACTTGAATTCAAGCCACATTTCGGCTTTCTTCACCCTTGATGGCCCGAATGAGATCCATCCACCGGCGTATAACCCGCACCTGAAATGTATTCCCGTATAGGGCGAGCCACGCTCAGTAGAATATTTCCTACAGAGGCTACTCCCCCTAGATGTACATGAAGTGTTCATATGCAACAATACTTATCACAACAATTCCAGTCAAGTGTATGCAAGTCAATGCTGAAATTTATCATACTATGCTATGAAATGAAATAAGATGAGACTCATGCAACTCAACTCAAGCCCTTCCCGGCTCCTCAATACATGCAAGTGCCAATGTGTATGAATCTGTCATCCATGTTACACATCAAATGACATTTACAATCTAGGGTCTTTCTTGTGGTGGATATTCATGAACTTACAACAACGACACCCAACTGACACAGAATTCATGGACTTTCACCGACGATTCCGCATACACTAACACACTTTATGGGATCTTTTACCAACGGCGTGCGTATAGCATCACCAGGTCTCTCTCCCGATGGATTTTCTAGCCCCTTCTTCTTGCTAACCTCAACCCAATTTTCATGCAATCATGTGACTCAACGGGATCTTCAATCCCCTTCTTCCGAGTCCATTTATCAAATACTAAGAGTGGGATTTGATTAATCATGCACACTCACACACACACTCCTGACTTATGCTCATGAATGTGATGTCAATATCATACTCAACATGCGATGGATGTCAAATGAGCAACATCAACCACATGCTCAATATGTAATGTGTGCCATACGAACAATCTCAACATATTTCAACATGTCCATGGTAAATTTTATTATAAACATACAAATACCATGCTTTTTCACAATGTCAATATATAAAAAATATGCATATATTCACAATTCCCTTAACACAATATCCAAGCATGCTACACATAAACTATGCAAAACATACTTAATTTTTCATAGGCACTTATTCAAACACCTTAAGGGCACCCAAGTCATGTAATCATACAACATAGCCCACATAACATCAAACATCAAGGAATGACCTAATTAACTCCGATGTACCAAATTCAATCAAGAAGTTAGTTTAAGTCATCTCTAGACTCATTTCTCAATTCCATAACTATCTATATATATTGGTACACATACAAATAGATACACACCAAGCCCTTGTCCTACGGACATCATAGGGTAAGAATAAGCCAAAGTAGGTGGAACCCTACCTCTTGGAGCGTAAACCGAAGACAAAAGCTTCAAGAACACCTCCCAAGACCTCCAAAACTCGATTTTCCAAAAGTTTCTCTTTTATATCTTCGGTGAAATCTCTTATTTTTGGTATGTAGACATAGCCCTCGTCGAGGAGATGAAGTTTAACTCTTGACCCAAGCAATTCCGAGCGATGAAACTTCGAAAATCGACGGAAGGAAGCTTGAAGACTTTTTTTTTATCTTTTCTCTCTTCTCTTTCTATGGCCAGCCAAGGGGCTGAACAAGTGAGATATTTCTGCTAAAATATCTCATTTAAGTCCCTATTTATAATTTCAAATGCTTGGCTCACATCGAGCCACGTGCCCCTCGCTTATTTGGGTCTATTTTCGCCCCGAAATGATTTATTTGATGCCAATTTAAGTTCAAGTTAATTTTATTTGAAATTTTCTTTAATTATAAGAAAATGTTAAAATTTTTATTTTTGGGAACCTTTGTGAGGTCATCCGCCATCCAGCCGCTTCGAACGACTTGTAAAATTTGACTATGTCGAAATTCAACGAAATTCGACAGGGTGACTAGATTTTTTTGATACAAATCTAATGGCAAAGTTCGTTGCATCATACGAGCTCTAGAACATGATTATTTTAAATATGCATAAGGGTGACAAATTACCATTTTGCCCTTTTC
The DNA here is from genome assembly GCA_023539305.1 of Ilex asprella. Taxonomy (NCBI): domain Eukaryota; kingdom Viridiplantae; phylum Streptophyta; class Magnoliopsida; order Aquifoliales; family Aquifoliaceae; genus Ilex; species Ilex asprella. The sequence goes on from CM042195.1 coordinate 25,752,022, forward strand.
AGAAAAAGTTTAAATTTACTCGAGTTTTACATACGCAAGTTTTTAAACATGGACAATTGAAATTGAGAACCCATTAACTGAAATTTTTTTCAAAGTGAATGATCAAAGGCTTAATCCATATCATGATTGATTTTTTCAAAATTTGAATTCTTTTAAGTTAATGGAACCAGTATATGTGCCTTGAAAAGTTTTTATAAGTGTTCGATTGTAAAAAGCAGTACTAATTGTTTGTTGTTTATTATATAGATTAGGGTTTGGCACTATAGATTTGTCCCACCTCCAGATCTTACTAGCATTTGTCTATAATTTTATTTCATAATGTTATACATTAGGGACAATGTTAAATTTAGGTTAGAGGAGGGAATAATCCATATTCGTCTTTGTGACTGACATACATTAAAAAACCGGATAACGAGTCTTTTTCAAGAGTTTTATTTCAAAAAATTTCTCAATTTTCAAAATTTTTCAAAAATGGATGAGAAACTGTTTTGGTTTAGTTTGGGTATGCTGTGTACTTTTCCAAAAGATAGTAAAAGCAAAGGTAGTTAAAAAGTTAGAAATTTTTAACAGTCATGCAAAAGCTTTATGTGAAAAAAGTTCATTTGTCAAACGCCGACGAGCAAATTGACTCGGTGGTTATGTAAAGTGCGATCGTTTAATTCATATGAGAGAATATAATCAGTGTGTTGAACCAAATTTAGGTCGACCATTATATCATCTTGATTGGATTAAGTATGGGTAATGTAAGAATTACGGTAACGCCCCAAAAACCGAAGGTTCTTAATTTAACAAAATTCGAGCAGAGTCTCCTTTGTACGGGGAGCTCTACCAAAAACACAACATGTGCAATTACACTACATTGACCACACTGGGTCCATTTCTAAGTAACCATTCAAAATCATGAGAGCGACTAAATAAATTTTATAACCAAAAGAAATGCATTCATCATTTACAATAGATACATTATCGTCCCAAAAGAATATGCCGACTATGGCATTTACATCCCAAAAGATAAACTGAATTCTTGCAGAGGATTAACTAAAGAATATTAGGCTTCTCATTGCCTCAAAAGAACCTTCCTAGGAAAATAAAACAAAAGATCATGTAGCTCTAAGCGTCCGTCTCGGGATCCACATGCCCCTCCATGGGAGTCTCCCAAGGTGTCGGTTCATCAACACCTAGCTCCTCTTCTAGTACAGAATCTGAAAAATATTTATGTGTAAGGGGTGAGCATGAAGCTTTGTAGGAAAATCCTCCCAAACTTGAGCAACATTTGAAATAAAATAATGACATTTTAAACAGATCTCAAGTTTAAGTAACAACAGTAATTAATTAAATAAATAAATACAATATACTATTAATAATTCATTCCAACATAAACCGCTTCTCACAAGTTTTTGCGGAATCCCATACTTCCTAAAATTCTTGTAGAAACTATTTTTGGTACAATGAACAATAACCCATAATTGTATTCGCATCTCAAGTATGAAGCAAGATCCCGCATGGTCACCATCGAAAATATCACGACCCACATACACACACACACACACACACACACACCAATCCTCGCAAGGATATCCAATCTTTAGAAAGGGCGTATGCCAACACTATGGCAGTGACGTATCCAACCCAGTGAGCAATAGTGGTTTAGTCCTCGCAAGGCACTAACCCCACTACAAGTGGTAGAAAAAGTTCATACCCTCACGGAGTACAAAGGCGTCTACCTACTCCATGATACCCGGTCAATAGAAGCCCATGTTCATCCAAACAACCACACAAGAGATACAATACCAACAATTATCTCACATAACAACAATTCCATAAATCCTCAATTTTCTAGAAAATTCCAACAATCCACAATTCTCACAAGTGATATTCCCACTATAACAAATTTAATAAAAAAAAATACAAGAGATCATCAACAATTTTATTTTAATACTCAACACAAAGCACTAGAATTTTCAAAACCAAGATTAAGTGAATATAAAGGGAGAAATCCATATTTCTAAAAATCTAGGGTTTTAAAGCAAGATCAAGAGATTTCATGGGTATTCAATCCTAACTTTGTGTAAAATATGATAATATTTAAAATAGGACCAAGAAACAAGAACCCATAGCAAATACATATGATTAGGAGTCCAAAACATACACATATGTTAACCTTAACATCAATGAACAAGAATGAGAGAAAACTCCTACCTTGAATCAAAGTCCCAAACCAAAACCCAAGCTCTAGAGACTTCTTTTCTCTCTTTCCTCCTTTCCTCTATCTTCTCCTAGGGTGCTAAGAGGTTTGGGGTGAGAGATGTGAAGAAAAAAATGGAAGCAAAGTGGGCTGCTATTGTGAGAATTGTGGATTGTCACAAGTGATGGTCCAACCAAACTACTCTTGTCGGCTTCCAACCAACACGTCGGGGATCTACATGGTCTTCCATACAATGTTTCATACGCTGCCATCCCAATGCTTACCAGATATCTGTTGTTGTACGCAAATTCTACCAACGGTAAATAGTCGCTCCAACTCCCCTTGAAGTCTAATGCGCAAGCATGTAGTATATCCTCCACAATCTATATCACCCTCTCGGATTGGCCATCCGTTTGGGGATAAAACGTTGTACTGAAATGTAACTCTGTCCCCATGGCTTGTTGTAGACTTCGCAAGAACCGTGCCACAAACCGAGAATTACGATCCGACATGATAGAAAGCAGAACTCTATGCAATCGCACAATCTCATGGATATACAGCTGGCTCAAAGTCTCGAATGTGTCTGTGGTCTTCATACCCAAGAAATGAGCGGACTTGGTGAGTCTATCCACAATAACCCATACTGCATTATGCCCGCGTGACGCCCGTGGTAAACCCGACACGAAATCCATGGTAATGTGATCCCACTTCCACTCTGGGATAGGCAAAGACTGTAGTAATCCTCCTAGCTTTTGATGTTTGATCTTCACCTGCTGGCACACTGTACATTGTGCTATGAACCTTGCCACATCCTTCTTCATTCCCTTCCACCAATATTGGCGTTTCATGTCCCTATACATTTTTGTGCTACCGAGGTGGATAGCAAACTTAGAGCGATAACACTCTCAAAGTATCCCCTCTTTTAGGGACGAATCATCGGGAATACATAGCTTCTCCCCATATCTCAATTCTCCATTTCTCAAAGACTATCCCTCTGTAGTTTCTCCATTCTCCAATTTAGCTCAAATCGACGCTAATTCAGGATCCAAGCATTGCAATTCCAAAATCCTACGTTGGAAAGTAAGTTGAGCCACAAGGTTGAATAGGCATGGGCGGTCCTCCTGTCTATCCACCTATAGATCAAAGTCCTCCAAAACATCAATCATCTTCCACCTGTTGACAGTAAGAACATTGATTTCACCCCAGGACTTTCTACTCAGTGCATCTGCTACTACATTTGTCTTCCTTGGATGGTAGTTGAGTGTGAAATCATAATCTTCTAGATACTCAACCCACCTTCTTTGCCGAAGATTCAAATATTTCTATGTGAATATGTACTTGAGACTTTTATGGTCCTAGTACACTTGAAATCTCTCTCCATACAAGTAACACCTCCACAACTTAAGAGCAAAAATCACATCGACAAGCTCCAAGTCATGAGTGGGATAATTATGCTCATGAATATTGAGTTGCCTCAAACCATAAGCAACTACCTCGCCTCCTTGCATTAGCACACATCCCAAGCCTCGTAGTGAAGCATCGATGTACACATCGTATCCTTCCCTACTACTCGGTATGATGAGGATAGGAGCCGTTGTTAACCTCTCCTTTAAGGTTTGAAAGGCTAGATCACACGCTTGAGCCCACAAGAACTTCTCTCCCTTCTTTGTAAGGCGAGTCATCGGCATTGCTAGCTTGGAGAACCCTTTCACAAACCTCTAATAGTAACCTATTAAACCCAAGAAGCTACGTATTTCAGTCACATTCTTTGGTGGTTCCCATTTCATTACGGCCTCAATCTTTGCGAGATCAACAGCTACCCCTTGCTCGGACACAACATGATCAAGAAATTTTACTTCCTTCATCCAAAACTCGCACTTACTCATCATTGCATACAATTTATGCTCTCTCAATGTTTGTAACACAATCGAGAGATGACGTCCATGCTCCTCTTGGGTCTGTAAATAAATCAAGATGTCATCAATAAAAATAATGACAAAATGTTCTAAATATGGCCGGAATACCATGTGCATCAAATCTATGAAGGCTGCAAGAGCATCAGTCAATCCGAATGGCATCGCTGTATGCTCAAAATGACCATACCGGGTACGAAAAGCAGTCTTAGGAATATCTTCTCCTTTATCCGCAATTGATGATACCATATGCGAAGATCAATCTTGGAGTAATACTTAGAACCCCTCAACTGATCGAATAAATCGTCAATCCTGGGCAATGGATATTTGTTCTTCACTGCAACTTGATTCAACCTTCGATAATCCGTGCACAGCCGAAGTGTTTCATCATGCTTTTTCACGAAGAGAACCGGGGCTCCCCAAGGTGAAGTGCTCAAACGGATAAACTCAATGGCCAATAGATGGTCTAACTATTTTCTTCGCTCCTTCAACTTCAAAGGTGCCATTCTATATGGAGCAATGGATATGAGTTCAGTTCCCAGATAGAGACCAATCTTGAACTCAATCTCTCTTTGTGAAGGTAACCCGAGTAGTTCATCTGAAAATACATCCAAAAAATCTGATACTACCAATACCACGTTCGCATGAAATTTATCCCGATCATCTCCCATTAAGCTAGCCAAGAAACTCAAAGAGCTCCTCGCCTTAGCTTTCAAAAATCTATTTTTCATAGTGGAAAATGGATGGGAAGAATTGCGATCATTCATGAAAGTAAAAATTACTCCTCCCGGTAAATGAAATGAAATTCGCTTGCGAAAACAATCCATTACCGTACGGAAGTTAGACAGCAATTTCATCCCAAATATAATGTCGTACCCCTTCATATCTAATACAACCAAATCTACGATCAATTCATGTTCCCCAATTCAAAGCACACAATCTCTACACACCCTGCTAGTACTCAACCGATCTCCCATAGGCATATCAATATTCAGGGCATGTTCTAGCTTCTCAAAGTCTAATCCCAAACTAAGAGCATATGCAGTACATATGAATGGATGTGTAGCACTGGGATCAAATAAGATTCAGGCCCAAGAATTGTAGAGAAGAACGATACCTTCCACAATGGCATTGGAGGCAGCTTCCTTCAGTTGAGTCAAAGCAAACATTCTTCCTGAATGAGGGCCGACGAGGGTTGTAGCTCCTAACGGTCTCGGTTGTTGTGGTTTCTTGGTGGTGGCGCTATTTGCTGATACCTATCCTGTTGCTTGAGTGGTCCTTGGTGGAAACGATGGGCATTGATTTTTGAAGTGCCCAAACTCTCCACATGTAAATCAGTGACGCGGGTCAGTGCTTGTTCTAGTCTGAGCAACTCCATTTCCCCGGGCTGTCATAAGTCTCTGTCCGCTTGCCTGGTCTGGACGTCGGTATGGTGCTGCACGCTGCACTCCACTAGTGTTAGTGCCTGTCTTGATCGGACCTCTCCTTGTGAAATTCAGTCGCCGTTGGGTGTCCTCAATATCTCTCTCCATGAGTGCTGCTCGATCAACTAGATCCCCATAATCCTTGATCTTGAGAGCCACAAGTTTCTCCCTGATAGCAGGCCTCAGGCCCTGCTCAAAGCGCTTGGCCCTCCTGGCCTCAGTAGCTATAAACTCCGTAGCATAGCGAGAGAGCTCGTCAAACCTCCTCTCATACTCGGCCACCGTCATGCTACCTTGCCGTAGAGCAAGAAAATCAGCACTCATTCTGTCTCTGACTGATTCAGGAAAGTACTTGTCTTGAAAGATTGGTCTAACTCCTCCCAATTGAGCGCATCTGTGTTCCTTCATCTTTTCACAGATTCCTACCAATGGTCAGCCTCCCCCTCTAACAACTAGGTAGCAAAGCCAACCCGTAAGTCCTCGATAATTCTCATGCCGTTACATATCTTCTTCACCCGGTGGATCCATTTATCCGCATCCAAGGGGTTAGAGCTCCCTTGGAAGGTAGGCGGGTGTTGCTCAGAAATTCCCAAAGAACTATCATCATTTGGTTGCCGTTGTCGTTACCCAGCACTTGGGCTAGTGGATGCGCCCCTCCATTGTGATCGTTGTTCCTATTCTGGTGTTGTACCAGAGTGGTTAGCTCCCTTAGGCATTGATAAATGTCATTCATTGCATCAGGAGGTGGTGACGGTGGGGAGTTTGCTTGACCTCCACGTCCACGCCCACGTCCACGTCCACGTCCACGTCCACGTCCACCGTCCATCGTGCACATCAATTTATAATTTAGTTTCATTGATGTACAAGACATCCTAAATATCACTTCAATCTAAAGCATAAGGATCATATAAAATTAGACTAATAATTTCCTTCAATCTAATCCTACTTTTGTAGTAGTGATCCATAACCTACAGCTCCCATGTAAGATCTAAAGTCTAGGCTCTGATACCAAAAATTCATAACGCCTAAAAAACTGGGGGTCCTTAATTTAACAAAATTCGGGCAGAGTCTCTTTTGTACGGGGAGCTCTACCCAAAATACAACCTGTGCAATTATACTACATTGACCACATCGGGTCCATTTCTAAGTAACCATTCAAAATCATGAAAGCGACTAAATAAATTTCATAACCAAAAGAAATGCATTCACCATTTACAATAGATACAATATTATCCCAAAAGAATATGCCCACTATGACATTTACATCCCAAAAGATAAATTGAATTCTAACAGAGGAATAACAAAAGAATATTAGGCTTCCCATTGCCTCAAAAGAACCTTCCTAGAAAAATAAAACAAAAGATCATGTCGCTCTAAGAGTCCGTCTCGGATCCACATGCCCGTCCATGGGAGTCTCCCAAGGTGCCGGTTCATCAACACCTAGCTCCTCTTCTAGTACATAATCTGAAAATTGTTTATGTGTAAGGGGTGAGCATGAAGCTCTGTAGGAAAATCCTCCCAAACTTGAGCAAGGTTTAGAAAAACATGTAAAACGGTCGATCTCATTTTTTAACATATCATATATACATTTGAAATAAAATAATGACATTTTAAACAGATCTCAAGTTTAAGTAACAACCGTAATTAAATAAATAAATGAACACAATATACTATTAATAATCCATTCCACCATAAATCGTTTCTCACAAGTTCTTGCCGAATCCAATACTTCCCAAAAATTCTTGTAAAAACTATTTTTGGTACAATGAACAATAACTCATAACTGTATTCGTATCTCAAGTATGAAGCAAGATCCCGCATGGTCACCGTCGAAAATATCACGACCCGCATACACACACACACACACACCCCAATCATCGTAAGGATATCCAATCTTTAGGAAGGGCGTATGCCAACACTATGGCAGTGACGTATCCAACCCAGACATTAGTATACTAACCCTTTTCCACAGTACCCCATGAGCAATAGTGGTTTAGTTCTCGTAATAGTGATTTAGTCTACCCACTCTATGATACCCGGTCAATAGCAACCCATGTTCATCCAAACAACCACACAAGTGATACAATACCAATAATTATCTCACATAACAACAATTCCATAAATCACCAATTTACTAGCAAATTCTAACAATCCACAATTCTCACAAGTGATATTCTCACTATAACAAATTTAATAAAAAAAATGCAAGAGATCATCAGCAATTTTATTTTAATACTCAACACAAAGCACTAGAATATTCAAAACCAAGATTAAATGAATGTAGAGGGAGAAATCCATATTTCTAAAAATCTAGGGTTTTAAAGCAAGATCAAGAGATTTCATGGGTATTCAATCCTAACTTTGTGTAAAACATGATAATACTTGTAATAGGACCAAGAAACAAAGAACCCACAACAAATACATATGATTAGGAGTCCAAAATATACATATATATTAACCCTAACACCAATGAACAAGAATGAGAGAAAACTCCTACCTTGAATCAAAGTCTCAAACCAAAACTCAAGCTCTAGAGACCTCCTTTCTCTTTTTTCTCATTTCCTCTATCTTCTCTTAGGGTGCTAAGAGGTTTGGGGTGAGAGATGTGAAGAAAAAAATGGAAGCAAAGGGGACTGAAAGCTATGTTTTAAACACAGCAGCCCCGTTGTTACTGTTCACAACCTGTTTAGGTTGTCTCCAAAATTATAATTTTGCCACTAAAAATCTCCAATTTGCTCTATATCACTACCCTAAGGTTTTTCGACGTTCCGGATTCATTTTTTAATTTTATTTTAACCTAAAAACATTAATTTTTATGATTTATCTCAAAACTAAAATAAATTTACACTCGAAACACTAAAATTACTATTTTATTCTTTCGAACCACTATAGGTGTTATTCTTACAGTTTTAATATACATATGATTTATTCTTAAGTCATTACATATATAAGAATCAATAAAAAAGTAAATTATTATATTAATATAAACATATGGGGGTTTACACATTCAAAGTCTAAAAAGAAAATACAACACTTTACTATCCAAGGAACACCACAGTGCAGATTTTTGGTCAACTTCGGAGAATAAACTGTTTTGACTCAAGTATTTCTAGTATGTGTGACCTATATGGTTGGAAAGATATACAAGTTAGGGTTCTAACAAAAATAACGGTGCACAATTTGGACTTTCTAACAAGGAGTTATGATCAAATTGGTGAAAGGTAGTCTGCCGGACTGCTTGGTTCTTTTATACTTGTCTAACTCGAGTTTGGGTGTCTTTTGTCACAAATCCTATCTCATACCCATCTCCAATATAGGTAGTATGACTTGCATAAGGATCCATGTCTAGCATCATTCATTTACCAAAACTAAATTACCATTCGTCTCCTAGAATCATCCATAGCAACATGATGTAGAACTAGTATATCCATTAAAATTTTTCTTCTATTCCTCTAAGCTAGCTCATTGATGAGAATACAAAATGTCATATTTTTCTCTTTTATTATTTAGCCTTTTATACTTATTATTCTTATAATTTGATTTAGGATGTAAATGGAGACGTTAAATGCAAAACGAAGCTAATTGGACGATTGTTGATAGTTTAGAGATGTGGGGGTTTACAATTACCTTGAGACGCTATCTTATTCCAGTCTCATGCTTTTAAGATATGTGCGATAGGATATTAATCGGTTCGCTAATGTCCTTGATTTAGAAGATTCTGATTAAAACTAATTATGATCAACGATGAATAATTTTGGGATTTGTATAAATGTAAATAACTATAGGATGAATTAGTGTAATAAGTTAGGATTTAAATAGTTAAATGAGTAAATATTTGAATTTAAACTAATTTTGTAACCGCTGGATCAATAATTGAAGCTGGAAACTAGGATAATTTTAAGGGACAACAGCCTGCAGGATCAAGGAAATTCCAAAGGAATGACACAGTCTATACGGTATTGATAGTGTCCAGATGGTGCTGCCCAGTATACGGTATTTATTGATAATTATATTTAATTAGAACCAAAGGTATGAAATGTAGGTTTTGTGTGTACTTTAATGTATTGGTATTTTTGTTTATATATTTAGGTATATGGAAAAGTTTTGGTCTTTCAAAAAAAAACAAAACAAAAAAAAAAGTATAAAAGCACACAGGCGTGAAACTGAACAGTCCAACATCTCTCTCGCACTAGGAAATTCAAAAAATCAGTAGCTTCTTCACCATCTCTCCTAAGATTTGCTTCACCCATCAACTTTTCTTAAGTTCTACTCCAATTAAACACTTACCGATAACCTTTTACAGGTTTTTACCGAGCAAAATTCGTTAAAATCTCATCTCAAACAAGAAATCCAAGAATTTTATGGATCCAAGAACAAGAAAAAGGGCTTCATTAAGCCAAGTAAGGAGAGGAGCTTCTTGACTACCAGAAGCACCCCCATAGCAGCTAGAACAACCCTAAGAACATAATATATTCGACGCTGTGATGTTTGAGAATATTGATTAGCAAGTTTGGTATGACAGTTATTTTTATTCCAAGACTATTATTGCTGAGAGGTCTGTTATATATGAAGATTTTGAACAACTAGGGGTGAGAAAAAATTTGTCTGCACGAGGTTGGCTTAATTATGTAAAATTAGTAGATCTTGCAAATAATGTTTGGTCCGGGAATTTTATAGTAATGCAAAAGAAACAGGACCAAGACAATTTTGTGTCTGTGTTGGGGAGTTTGTGTTCCAAGTTACAACAACTACCATCGCTGATTTTCTAAATCCAATCCCAAGATACCAAAACTCATAGTATCCATATACCGCATTACCTAATATGACTATGATTGGGATTGAGTTGACTAGGAATCTGGAATATGTTTGGGGTAGGCCGAATAAGTATATAAAGAAAGGGAACTTAACCAACTAGTAAAAAATCTTGAATTTGATAGCTATAAAAAATCTTTTGCCTCAGTCCCAGAAAAACCAAATTTACACTAAGAGATCCTATTTTTTGTATGCCTTCGGAATGGGACACATCATTGATTTGCCAACTTTGATTATGAACCAAATGATGTTGACTGTTAATGTATAGAAGACCTCACTCCCATTTGTTGGGGCACCCCAAAATTCGGGGGTTCTTTAGTAACCGCTGATAACCCATCAACCCGCGAAAATACCCGTGGATGTCGCATAACCTAACACCACGTCAATCGCATCCCCGTAACTGGGATTATAACCCCCACGTGGAACCCATGTTTTTTTATTCATTTAATCCAATCGAGGTCCAATGTGCCTCAATATACTTCATTTAATGTCCATTTATATCATTAGAGGAAAGGAAAACCAAGGTTGAAAGCATGAAAAAACACCTTTAAAATTTTAAAATTTTGGAAACCGTACCGGTACAATTTGCTCACTGGAGTTGGGTGTACCGGTACGGTTAACTCTACAGACAGTAGCGAATCGGTACGCATACCGGTACACTCTTTGGACAATAGCGTACTATTTTTTATTTCAAACCCATTCCAAACCCTATCATTTTCATCCCAAAAATATATAACGAATTTTTCTACATTATACATGATCCCCACAAAGTTTTATTACAAGCATTCAAATATGATTACAATATTTACATGCTAAAAACTATTTTTAACCAAAAGTTTTACAAAACTTCAAGGTTAAAGACCACATGTTGGTCTCTCTTCACCCTTGAGGTCCCGAGTGAGGGTCATCCTCGGGCGTGTATCCTCCACCTGAAATGTGTCCCGTATAGGGTGAGCTACGCTCAGTAGAATATTTCCTACAGATGCTACTCCCCTTAGATGCATATGAAATGCACACATGTAACATTCAACAATCCATCACATTTCAAGCAATAATATGCATTCAATGTTGGAATTCTTCAAGTCATGTCATGAAATGAAATGAGACTCACTCATGCAATTCAACCTGAGCCCTCCCGGTTCCTCAACACATGCAAGTATCAATGTGTATGAATCTGTCATCCATGTAGCACATCGAATGACATTTACAATTCTTGGGGTGGATATTTATGGACTTACACCAACGACACCCAACCGACATGGAATTCATGGACTTCCACCAATGGTTCTGCGTACACCGATAAACTTTATGGGCTCTTATACCAACATAGTGTGTATCTAATCACCGGGTCTCTCACCCAAGGGGTATTCTAGCCCCTTCTTGCTACCCCAATCCAACTTCTTTTCATGCAACTATGCGACTCAACGGGATCTTCAATCCCCTTCTTCCGAGTCCATTTATCAAATATGAAGAGTAGCATTTGATTAACCATGCACACTCACACCCACACTCATGAATTATACCCATGAATGTGATGTCAATATCATGTTCAACATGTAATGAATTCCAAATGAGCAATATCAACCACATACCATCATATTCCATGAAAATTTATATCATATGCATATAATTTCCATAAACAATCATCATGCTAATATATCATAAAGCATATGTTCACATATTATCAACAAATCCCTAACATGTTATTTCAATTACATCAAAATAACCAATTCACTTATTCAAGGCATTTAATCAAACACCTAGGCATCAATCATGTTATCACATAATATTGCCCACACAACATCAAATATCATCATTCAAGACATTTAATTAAACACCTTCTAGGCAAACACATCATGTTATTACACAAAATTTTTCCCATATCATCAAGTATCAAGGAATCACATAAGTGACTTCTACATATCAAATTCAAGCTAGAATTTGGTTTAAGTCTTTTCTAGACTTGGTTTCTCATTTTCATAACCATATAAATATATACATAGGTCCACATATATATAGATACACACCCAACCCTTGACCCATGTGCGCCATAGGGTTGAAATAAACCAAAGTAGGAGAAACCCTACCTCACTTGAAGTGTGGAGAACTTCAAAAACACCTCACAAGCCCAAAATCTTGAATTTTCAGAAATCACCTCTTTGGATCTTTAGTGAATTCCTTGTTCTTGGTATTGCTATGTATCCCTCTTCGTGCAGATGAAGTTTAACTCTTGGCTTGACTAATTCTGACCGACGGAACTTCGATAATCGGCGAAAGAGTTCTTATTTTCTCTCTTTTCTCCCTCTTTCTCTCTCACACGTTGAGGAGAGATGAAATGGGGTAATAATATCTGATTTTTCAGATATATAGCCCCTATTTATAATTTTAAAAACTTGGCTCACAACGAGCCACACACCTCCCACTTTTTTGGGTTCGTTTTTGCCCCGAAACGATTTATTTCAATCCGATTTAAGTTTAAATTAATTTTATTTAAAATTTTATTCAATTATACATAAATTTTATGAAATTTATGTTTGGGGACCTTTGCGAGGTCATGCTCCACCCAGCTGCCTCGAACGATGTGTAAAATTAGACTATCTCAGAATTCGATGAAATTCGTCTGGGTGACTTGAATTCGCGATACGAATCAAACGGCGAAGTCTATTGTGTCATGTGAGCTCTAGAGTGTACGTATTTTAATTTCACATTATAGTGGCAAAATGATCATTTTGCTCTTTTTCAGAAAAAATTCAAAATTTTCCCGGGTTTTACATTTGTTATGTTAGTATTTGAGTTATACTGGGAGAAAGGAGTCATTGCAGATCCCTCATGGTCAATGGTGGAACATTTGACACCATTAGACAATACCTCATTAAGAAAGAGTCATGGAGGGCATCCAGAGGAGTAATAGGAAGCACCACCAACACCCCAAGCAGATCAATTCCCGGGAGGTGCAGACTTTCAATCACCAGAAGAGCCTCAGCAACAAGAAGAGCGGTCATATATTCCAGTTGATGACATAACTAACCACCAAATTCTATTGGGGTTAGATACTAGCATCACTCAGTTAGATCAAAGGATAACTAGCTATTAGGAGAATCAAAATGAGATCTTGAGGCTAATTCGATGATAGTATGGTAGAGGCCCGTCCGCTTAGTGATTCGAGATTCTAGAATTTCCATGTTTTTGCTACTTTTACCAAACTTTATACTTATGCACTTTATTTCAGTTTTTATGGTTTGAATGACGGTTTTAAGTTGTTTTGATTAATATTGTTGGTTTATCATGTTAAATTGTGTCTTGTTAGGATGCTTATTTCATACGATTCACAATAAAAATTAGATTATTATTCTTATGCTCTATCCAGATTGCGCTAGATTTTAATACATTGATTGTTCACTATCTTTATATTTTCATAGAAAATCATGTTAGGATAACCCATCAACCCGCGAAAATACCTATGGATGTCATATAACCCAACGTTACGTTAATCGCATCCCATAACCGGGATTATAACCTACACGTGTAACCTGTGTTCCTTTAATCATTTAATCCATTCGAAGTCCAATGTGCCTCAATATACTTCATTTAATGTCCATTTGTATCATTGGAGGGAAGAAAAACCTAGGCTGAAAGTATGGCAAAACACCTTTAAAATTTCAAAATTTTGGAAATCGTACCGGTACGCGTACTGGTACAGTTTGCTCACTGGAGTTAGGCGTACCGGTATGCGTATCGGTACGGCTAACTCTCTGGCTAACACTCTACCGATTTTTGCCTGTTTCAACTATTTTTTTTCAAACTCATTCCAAACTTTTTCACATTCATTCAATACATGTTTAACATCATTTTCTATATAAAACTTCATACATACAAGTTCTATTGCATTCATTTACATAAATTTACATATCAAAAATCAAGTTTTCATAAATGTTTTACAAAAACTCAAAGCAAAGCCACATCTCGGCTTTTTTTCACCCTTGATACCTCGAATAAGAAGCCGTCCACTGGTGTGCACTCTGCACCTGAAATGTTTTCCCGTATATGGTGATCCACGCTCAATAGAGTATCCCCTACAGATATTACTTCCCACCTAGATGCATATGAAGTATTCACATGCAATATTTAACAATACATAACATTCCAAGGAAGAATATACATTCAATGTTGGAATTTATCATCCAGCTCCTCAACACATGCAAGTGTCAATGTGTATGAATTTGTCATCCATGTTACACATCGAATGACCTTTACAACTCTAGGGTCTTTGTAGGGGTGGACGTTCATGGACTTACACCAAAGGTCACCCAACCTACACGAAATTCACAGACTTTCATCAAAGGTTCAACGTATACCTACACACTTTATGGACCAAACCAAGGGAGTGCGTACCACAATTACCGGGCCTTGCACTCGAGGGATTTTTTAGTCCCTTCTTGCTACCCCGGAACCAATTTCTTTCATAGAACCATGCGAATCAACGGGATCTTCGATCCACAACTTTCGAGTCCACCCATCATCCACCAAGTGTGGTGTTTGATGTCCCAATGCACTCATACCCTAAACATGCAATGTCTCTGTGCATATGCAATGAATGCCACATGAGCAACATTAATCACATACCAAACTTAAACATGTTATTTCAACATTATTCGAAACAAACTCAAACATGTTATTTCAATTATATCAAATTAACAACATTCAATTATCCAAGGCCTTTAATCAAACACTTTCAACACACAATATAACATATAGCATGCCCACACAATCCTAAGTTCCTAGAGATCACATAAGAACTTTTACATATCCAATTCAAACTAGAATTTGGTTTAAGTCATTTCTAGACTTATTTTCTATTTCCATAACCATATATACATAGGTCATTATATACATACACCCAACCCTTGTCCCTTGGACATCATAGGGTAGGAATAAAACCAAAGTAGGAAGAACAATACCTCTTGGAGCATAAAATGAAGTGTAGAACTTCAAGAACACCTCCCAAGCCCCTAAACTCTTGATTCACCCCAAATTCTCCTCTTGGATCTTTGGTGAAATCTATTGTTTTTGGTACGTAGACATAGCCCTCGTCAAGATGATCGAATTTAAGTCTTGGCTCGACGAATTTCGACCAAAGGAGCTCCGAGATTCGAAGGAGAAAGCTTGAAGATTTTTGGTCTTTCTTCTCCCTCTTCTCTCACACGTTTAAGGCATATTTTCAGCAGATTTTTCAGCAGAAAATTCAGATATTTAACCCTATTTATAATTTTAATACTCGGCCCACATCACACCACATGTCCCTTACTTGTTCAGGTCCATTTTCACCCCGAAACGATTTATTTCATCCCGGTTTAAGTTCAAATTAATTTTATTTGAACGTTAATTCAATTATAAGAAAATTTTTTAATTTTAGTTTATGGGGATCTTTGTGAGGTCACCCACCACCCAGTTGCCTCGAACGACGTGCAAAATCTGACTATCTCAGAATTCGATGAAATTAGCCTGGATGACTAAATGTTGAAATACGAATTCAATGTCGAAGTCTGTTGTGTCATACGAGCTCTAGAGAACACGTACTTTAATTTCGCATTATAGTGGCAAAATGGTCATTTTCCCCTTTTTCAAAAAAAAATCAAATTACCCGAGTTTTACAAGTAGTCCGTTTATATTCTTTGGTGACGGGTGAATACAAGTGTAATATTGTTTATGTTATGAAAATGCCAATGTTTTACTTATGCATTAATGTTCATACCTCCCTTAATTGATGGATGGTTATATTTATAATATGCTCATGGTTATGAACATAGGAAAGAGCCTAATGCTATATATCATACTATCTATAATTATTACGCACTTCATGTATGATACAGTGAAGTACGTAGTTGGCCTTTATGTAATAGTCGAGAGATTGGTTATAGACAAGTTAAATCTTGTCATAGTCAATGCTTTCGATTCAATGCATAATTTGGAACTCTGTCGTCAGTGAATATCAACATGACGATTGAATAACTACAGTAAACATTTTGAATGGTTCACCTTCGATTTTACTAGGTTTATTTGATTATTGCATGATATAAAGACCTTCCGGCTAACCTAATCAGTTGTTGTGTTATGGTTCAATATACATCAAACCTATCAGTTAAATTTATAGTAAAATAAGAGTTAATTGTTATAAAGTGAAATTTCCAGTAACTAAAAAATATAGTGCATATGGGATCCCCGAACTGAAGAGTACCCTTTTATCATTGTCTTTCAAAGTTTTAGTTAAGCATGTATTTGATCGTTCTAAGCTCACACCACAAGCTATTCCATTGCACTTTGTATCCACTACAATTTCACCATTTTTGTTTTGAAGCCTGACGTTAGCTCCCTGTGGGTTTGACCTCGAACTTACACTGATAAATATTACAATTTAACCACTTATTCTTGAGTGCATGACATAAATCAGGTCAGATCATTTATCAAACAAGTTTTTGCAACGTCATCAGATGTTATATCACTTCAAATGAAGATTTTTTTGGATTATTGTAGAAAGATTTTCATGCATATATGAACAAGCATTATGTTGATAGAAATATGATCATTAGTTGGTATTTCATTGTCGTGTACAATATTGACATGCATATACAATTGGGGGTTGTAAATGGTAAAACCAATTAGGCCTTTAAATTCAATGTTTGATTTGTGCCTAAGTGGGAAAAGGATATTGTGTCGTGTTCACTGATATAGGATAAGTATCCATCAGATGTGTTGTACAAAAGTGGGATGTGTATTGGCTATTTGTGGGGTTGTGAATGATTTAAATTATTGAGATGTGTATCACTTCTAGTAGTCATGTATTTAAGAGTAAAGCGGAATTTGATTTGGACTGAAGTAAATGTGTTGGAGACTTTCTCATTTGTGGTGCCATCCAAAATGTTAATTAAATTGGTATCCATTAACTTATAACTTGGTTAGATATAAAATAATTCATTTCATGTATAACATACGAGTATGTCCACAAAAACTCATGAGTATATAGTTTTGTACATATAAGAATGTGCATCCCATTATACAAAGAGATTCATAGGTGCATTGTGCACACTATAACATCCTACCTAATCACATTATCTAATATGCTTCTAAACATTATCATATCTCTCTTTAGTTCATAAGTCTTGTGTATAATTTCGAATAGCTAATGAGAAAGCGATCCATCTGCATGTTGTTAGAATCTTCCTACAAAAAAAAAAAATCACATCCACCTTATGATATATACGAGGCAAAATAAAAAAAACAAAAAAACAAAAAATTACAATTGAGATGCAGTCCATGTATAGTTCACCTTAATGGTAAATTATGGACCAAGACACGAAGCTTAGATCATATTCACAACAAGCATGCCACAGTCATATCCATTACCCTGTCTTGGGGCCCAACTCAGCACAGACAAGGTGAATTTATACAAAAAAAGTTGATACTTATCCTGTGTAAATTGTTGAACCTCATCTAATTCAAATAACACGTTCTACACTACATTCATCATATTCTTAATCTTGGCACATGGAAAAGGATCTAGTAAAAGAAAACCTTTTGTTTAGTTATGTTTACAATGCATAGATACCACTGCTCGTTATTCTCATTGATTGAGATATATATCTAAAATATTAATAAACAATGAAAGTTTTGATCAGCCTATCCATTGATTATGTCCCTTGTAAACACATCAAGCAATTTAACAATAAAGTTTAAACGCCTTGTCACAGTATGTAAAGTCTTTGATGTACCTCCCTTGCAAAGCACACATTGATTGAAACAAACAATGCTTGTTGCTACAGGCAACACAATAACAAATTAGATTGAGTTATACAATTGATTGCAAACAAAAAACAAAACCTACAAATCATATGATCATTACTAAGAACCACGTGGGTAGGTACCACATGTCCAACCTAGTTGTTGGATTAGTCTTATCTTCCTTAGATAACAGATTATGTGCCTAGTCCATAACCTATCACATTGCAACTACAGTATCAATTTACATTATTATGACAGATTTTTTAGATAATACATATAGGTAAATATCTCCCAACTTAACCAACTAAATCAAATAACCATTGCTTTGGCACTAATGTCATGAAGGAATGACGTGCAGCATGGTCGTGTTCAAATTTAATTAAAACCTCCCTATATTTACAAAAAAAAAAAAAATAGACGTTACAGAGTACTGATACTATGAATTACGTCTAAATAACATAGACAGAAAATTGTCTATACCTCTAATCCCGATTCTTGTCAAAAATGTAATTCAAAACCAATTGCTTATCTTTAGGATAAATTATGGTATATGTGCATACTCCACAACAAATGGTGTGATACAAAAATTGGAATCTGAAATTTGCTTAAATAATATTGGTGTTAACTAACATTCAAAGTGGTCACATATCCATTGAATAAGAAATGTACCTTATGAATTTTAGCAATTGACGAACCATGACAAGGAAATTTTAGTGCATTGTAGGATTTAATGGAGTCTTGTTCACATCAATCACTTCCTTCTTTTCATCACCATTTTTCTCATCACTAACCTGTGCAATGAAAAATGAAAATTATACACGTGTATGTATTGGTGTTGAATATGATGTTCTAACTTTAGGCTGTACATTGGTATCCTTTGGTTCGTCCCTTAGCTGGATGTTTTCATGTTGATTATTCAAGCCCTTTTTATTATCCCCCCCCCCCCACGATTCTGTATTAAAAGTCAAAAAATAAGTCATGAAACATTATGCAATAAGTAATGCCATGTCTTTTCCATTGTTATACCTTTTGTTGTACGTATGGTGACATCACATATTTTCTTGGTCTCTTTTTGGAATATCTTCGAAGCTGCATTGGTGGGATTTATGCTTCGGTGCATGAGTATGACGTCTCTTGCATATCACCAATGTTAAGGTGTTTGGAATCCACGATGGCCTTAGCAAATGGCTGTCATTGTGCCCCTTGGAAGGGTTTTGGTGGTGGTGTGCGGACAGCGGCACTGGTTGTCCAAAGTCGAGGTAATCCACAACCACTTTAGTTAAGCCATTCATCATTCACATTATAATTCAAGTCAGTATCTATTAGTCATGAACGTCATCAACATTAGCAAGATTATGTTTTCAATCATTGTGTATGCATACTAGTGGTCTTTCTTCTGCGATCAAAACCGTTGGCTTCACTTCATGCTGGAATCGTTGTCTAAAGTTGACTGCACTAATAGGGGGTTGTGTTCTAATGTGTATTGCAACAACCAAGGGGGGTCGTGTTATGGAGCCATCCAAAATAGAACAAGTAACTTCTCTACTTGCTTAATTTCCTCATCCCCCCCCCCATGCAGCAATCTGAGAGTTGGTTCTACTAGGTGGTGGTTTAACAAATATTCCTTGGGGTGTGACTCGATCGAGATAAACTATCTATAAAAAAACCATATCTCAATTCGCATCATATATTGATAAACTACCATAAAAATGCATATTAAACAACAAACCAATATGTTACCATAAGAACAAGTAAGCATCCACTAACATTTTTCTGTTCATGTGATTGGCATTTTCGTACCCTCTAGTCTGTCATTCCTGTGTCTCATCAAGATATTCTCATTCCACTAAACATTGAATTCCAAATCACCTAAATTCTTCCAGTGGGCCCACTAGTCTCCATGTTCAACCCTTCATTTCTCAATCCAATGACACATTCTATATCTATGGCAAATAGCTAAACAATTCACCATAGATATTTATTGCCAAGGACAAAGTAACAAACTGTCCAATTAATCAGGCACATAAACTAGCTAAACATTTCTTTGTACTTTTGTTTGTATTTATTTGTCATGTTCTTCCATTGCTCGGTCAATTCTTTAATCACCTGATAAATACAAGAACTAATTAGAAACCATTATTATTTTCAATATGGGCATTCATACTTGCTATTTGTCAAACAATTTATACCTCACGTGTGACTTTTTTTATAATCGTTTTCTTTTATACTCTTAGCTTGTTTATTACTGTAATGGAAGGGAAAAAATGTGTACATTATTGCATAATGAATCTAAGCATCAAACATAACTAATTTGACACTACATGAGATGGTTTTGTCATACTAGAAAAACAGTCATAGGCTAGGTGGACATTGTACTTTAAAGCCTTTGTCATTTGAGTCATGGGGCCTCTTCTCCCCCTAGTCATGAATGTTTTGACTTTTCAACAACATACACATATCTTACATTAGATATATCACAAAAGTTGAAATAGCAATGTCTAGGGGTTTTGAATCTTCCCTGCAAATGTCACATGTTTTATAGGTCATATATATATACTTGTAGGGAAATAGAAATAGCAAACAAAGAACACTCAAACACTGAAAAAACTAACCTTTTTCCTCTTCACGATTAATTTCTAGACACTTTATTCTCTATATCTTCTCGTTGGTCGATCACAACAATCCAAGAATACCTCCAAATGAGGAGTCTACACAGATGTTATACATGGAGCAGGACAAACCAATTTTGGAAGAAAGATAGGGGATTCTTCTGACCCGAGACCCATGTTGGAAGAAAGAAAGAAGAATTTGTAACGTCCCAAAAACCCCTTGGACGGCATTACATTCTAAACACCATTCGCTGCATGAGAGCACTGAATAAATCCATCAATAAGAAAGTTTCATTCATCAACTATGGATATTTTAACAAAATTCGGGCAGAGTCTCCTTTGTACGCGGACCCCTACCCAAAAGACAACCTGTACAATTATACTACAATTGACCGCACAAGGTCCACATATGCATAGTTATTGATCACACCGGATCCATTTACCCATCATAGAATAAATTTTCCTTCACCATATGTCATCCATAAATATTTACAATATCATCCCAAAATAATATGCCAAGTCATGGCCACAATATCAAAAGAATATGCCAACTATGGCATCTACATCTCAAAAGAATTGAAATACACTTGCAGCGGAATAACAAAGGACTAGACTTTACATGATCTCAAAGTAAATTCTCTAGTCTAGTACAAAAGAAATTATAACTCTATAGGTCCACCTCGGGATCTAGATTTCCCTCGGGTGGGGCCTCCCAATGCCCTGGCTCTTCAACTCCGAGATCCTCCTCTAGCACTAAATCTGAAAAATGTTTAACTGTAAGGGATGAGCATGAAGCTTTGTAGCAAAATCTTTCCAAAATCAAACAAGGTTTAGAAAAATTATAAAATAAGTTGGTCTCATTTCACAAATAACATATATAGCTTTTGAAATAAAACCGGGACATTTAAACAGGTCTCATGTTTAAACAATGGTGATAATAAAGTGAAAATAGTAAAATGCATTCCTCAACAATAAACCATTGTCAAATGGTTAGGAAGGGCGTCTGCCATTGCATTGTCCCATACTAATACACCGGCTATGACGGAATCCAACCCATATGCTTATGTATATTGGTTCATACTCGTGTCATGTACGTTGATTGCTTCTCAGGAATCTACCCAACGACTATACCTAGTTCACTCATCACAATTAAATCACAAACACTTCGGAAAAGGGCGTCTACCATCCCAATGGCAGTGACGTATCCTTCCCCAGGAAAGGTATACTAACCCTTGTTCGAACTCTAGTGAATGATAGTGGTTACATTACCAAATGACAACCCACTATAAGTGTTAAGCAACCATCTCACCCCCACTGGGATAGACTAACCTCTAACACTCTACGACATTTTTCGAAGACAATTCAAGTCTGTCACAACAACCATACAATAAGGAAACCAGCATATTCTCAATAAACTAGAAATTTCCAAGTATTAACAAAATCTCAAAATTTGGCATGTGACATTTTTAATAACCACTTAAGAAAATTGCAAGAGATCAACCACAATATTAATTTATCACTCAACATAGAGTTCTAAGGTTCCAACATCAACAATAAAGGACGATTTCAAGAGGGGAATCATTTACCCTTGAAATCTAGGTTTTTGAATCAAGAAAATTGGGTATCAACCCTAACTTCATGTAAAACATGATAATAATTACAAGAAAAACCAAGAGTTAAAACATGTAAATTTAGTAACCCTAGCCTCAATGAAAGAGAATAGGAAGAAATTCTCTACCTTTTGTTCTTGAAATCTAGGGCTTGAATCTTGAATCACCCTTAAATCTTGTGTTTTTGCCCTTTGATCTTGATTTTTTCTCTTCCTTTCTTTCTCTCTAAGTGTTTCTAAGGTTAAGAGTGGAGTAATGAGACTAAAGAGACGTTTGGGGGTGTTTATAGTACTAAGTTTTGAGTCAAACCCGACATTTACTGTTCAGAATATCGGCTTTTCTTTCGGGCATACCGGTACGGCGTACCAGTACGGTTTAGCTACTGGTTCGGGCGTACCGGTACGGTTTGATAGACGAATTTTTCTTTCAACTTCCAGGGCAGTTTTAACCCATTTAGAGGTTGAATTGAAAATTTTTCTTGAGAAACACTTTTGTAGCCCTATATGTCTACTATCTGCTGTCCAAATTTCAAATCAATTGGATCTAAGAATAAACAGTTATGGCTAAAATACTAAGTAGTGTCCAAGATCTCTTTTTACCCAAATTCTTTCAAAAGTGTGTTTTTGCTCTGGAATACTTCCTAACTTCTAATACACCCCATATTACCTCTCTCAATATTTTTCGACCTTTCAGATTCAATAGAGACCTTAGTTTGACCTAAAAATATTTAGTTTTGCGATTAATCCTAATACCCATGTAAA
Organism: Ilex asprella; assembly: GCA_023539305.1. Classification (NCBI taxonomy): domain Eukaryota; kingdom Viridiplantae; phylum Streptophyta; class Magnoliopsida; order Aquifoliales; family Aquifoliaceae; genus Ilex; species Ilex asprella. Next base: position 25,775,112 of record CM042195.1, read on the forward strand.
TGTTTACCAAAACTTTAAAATAAGAGGGCTAAGTAAATCTTTAATTGATTTGTTCTTCCGAGGCCCAACATACCACAATTGGTACTCTATCATTGTCCATTTACAACAACAGAAGGATGAAATGCCTAGCCCAAAAGTTTAGCAAATGAGTGTTAAAATTTCAAGTTTTCACAAAGTGTACCAGTATGCGTATCGGTGCAGTTTACCTACTGGACCTCGTCGTACCGGTACGGTTTGCTCAGTTTTGCATGTTTGGCCTATTTTTCATTTACAATTAATTCTAAAACCTTTCGAGACAAACCCAAACTTATATAACATACATTTGTACATCAATTAGAGTTGGTATAAGTTCTATTACATGCGGGGGTTTACAGAATTAAGATGAGGAGGGAGTCACCGATGTTGTAAGAAAGAATATGGATTGAGATGCATAGGGAGTCTCTGATTTTGAAAAATAAAGTGATAGAAATAGGAGGGATTTAGGGTGATCGATGTTAGAAATGGAATGACAAAGAGAATGGATTATGAAGGATTCAACTTGGTATTGATTTCTAGCAGGAGTAAGAGGAGGGAGATTGTTTGGCTAGATGTTGCAACCTGATTTGTTGGTTTGGCTTGGATTTTTCGTTGCTAAAAACTATATATATATTGATCGATTGCATTCATAACTAATCAATCCCCATTACACAGGATCGATCATTTACTTCCAAGTCCAACAACAATTCTACATTGATCGATCACTCAATTATATGATCTATCACACTTTTATGACGTTATTGGTTGGTATGGGTTTTAATCTAAACGATGCTGATTGGATTTTTAATTTTCATTTTAAAAAAATATTTGATCGATCACTTTTATAATTGATCGATCGCAATGTTTCAGATAAACACCACAGCAAATGCACTGATCGATCACAAATAAGAACGAACGATCATTTACTTCTAGGTCCAGCAAGAATTCTATAAACATAGATCGCTCAAGTATATGATCCATCACAATTTTTCTACCTGATTGGTTGGTATGGTCATTGTGATCATAAAACTAGCTTTTACCATCATAAACTTACCCACAATTATAGTAAAATTTACCATAAAAGTAGTAAATATTCCTCTAAACTTGTAAATATATATAGCTATATGGCATTTTAGACCACAAAAAGTCGTAAATATACCTCAAATAGTGGTAAATTATTCACAAATATTGTAAAGTTCACATTAAATATCGTAAATTTTCCTTTATTATATGAAATCTAACCATTGTGGTGGTAAAAGCTATGAAAATCCCATTGGACCACAATCTTCGTAAAACCTACTATTAAGAATCCCATATATATTATATATTTTCCTTTAAGTTTGAAATGTTAACCAGTTTTGTTACAACATTATCAAATTAAAGTGAAATATTCTAACATAGCTAGTAACCTTATCCAAAATAATCGGAATGAATATCATAAAGTTATCCTATTTTGTTGTAAATCCTTCCTTCATATGTTTTAACTTAGCCCACATGTCTCATAAAAATACCTTTCACCATCATAAACTTACCCACAAATTTGGTAAAATTGACCATAAGAGTAGTAAATATTCCTCTCAACTTGTAAACATATCTAGAAAAATGGTATTTTGGACCACAAAAGTCATAAATTTACCTTAAATAATAGTAAATTATTCACAAATGTTGAAAAGTTCTCATTCAGTATCATAAATTTTCCTTTGTTATATGAAATCTAACTATTGTGGTGGTAAAAGCTATGAATATCCCATTGGACCACATTCTTTGTAAAACCCACTATGAATAGTCCCACATATATTATATATTTTCCGCTTAAGTTTGTAATATTAACCACATTTTTATTAACATTATCAAACTTAAAGTAATCTTATCCAAAATAATCGGAACAAAACCTTAAAATTTAGTAAATATTCATTCAATATCGTAAAGTTATTGTATTTTTTTATAAATCTTTCCTCATATGTTTTAACTTAGTCCACCAATCTCATAAAAGTACCTTTCACCATCATAAAATTACCCACAATTGTTGTAAAATTGACCATAAGAGTAGTAAATATTTCTCTAAACTTGTAAATATGTCCACAATGTTGGTACTTTCAACCACAAACTTGGTAAATCTACCTTAAAGGGTTGTAATTTATTCACAAATGTTGTACACTGTCAATAAATGATGTATTTTTTTCTTAATGATGTTAAATCTAACCATTGCGGTGGTACAAGCTATGAATTTCTTAGTATTGTTGTAGTATTCACCAAAATATTTGCAGAACAATCCTATAAACTTGTAACCTTATCAACAATCACCTTAACTACACCAAAATTTGTTGTAAAATTATCCTATAAACTAGTAATCATATCCACAAGGCTCCAAGATGTGTTGTAAATTCATCGATAAAAGTTCCTCTAAACTTACATGTTCCAATATATGTTTTAAAGGTTAGACTACAATACCGAATTTTTCTTTTCGGTACGCTACCAACATTCCATTTGGGCCATTGATGTAATTTTTCTATTTTTGTAGTCGTTGATCAATTTAAAAAGTTGGATACCGGTTACCTGCTAAACCGGTAATGGAAACTCTACCAAAAAACTTGGAAACTCTACCCAAAAACTTGAAACCCCTACCCAAAAAAGTTGGAACCCCTCCCCCAAGAGTTGGAATCTCTACCCAAAAATTTGAAATCCCTACCCAAAAAGTTGAAACTCCTCCCCTTAAGAGTTGAAACCCCTCCCCAAAAAGTTGGAACCCT
>CM042195.1:25807876-25854163 GCA_023539305.1 Ilex asprella
GGGTAGGGGTTCAACTTTTTTGGGTAGGGGTTTCAACCTTGGTGGGTATGAGTTCCAAGTTTTTGGGTAAGAATTCCAATTTTTTTGGGTAGGGGTTCCAACTTTTTGGGGGGTAGGGATTCCAACTTTTTTGGGTAAGTTCCAACATTTTTGAATAAAGGTTACAACTTTTTTTTGGGTTCAACCACTTTTTTGGTTGAGCCGTTTTTTTTGTTTGAGTGAGTTTATTTGTCTAAGCTTATTTTTTCCTTTTATCTGTTTATCAGGTAGCCGGTAATCTAAACTTTAATCTGTTCAACGGCTACAAAATTAGAAAAATTACATCAAGGACCCAAATTAAATATCGGTACCGTACCAAAAAATATAATTCGGTATAGTAGTCTAACCCAAGCTCTTATTCTCTGAATCTCTGCCGAAGCTTCATGATTTGATATGGGTTGCTTTTGTCTTTGGTGAAAATGTGGTGAGAAACTGAGTTGGATAAATTAAGATCGAGTAATGCTAAAATGATTATATTTGGAGTTTAAATAATATGATAGTTAAGTTGGATTTTTTTATTTGGTATCATATCATTTGGGTCCCAATAAAAACTTCAAATAATATGTTGTCATATTATTTAGACTCTAAATTTGATTCTAAAATTTGGTCAGTATAACATTACTCAATAAGACTCTCCTAACTAAGAAGGAAAAATATAAAATAAGAGAGGGTAAAATTCTAACTTTATGATATCAGTCAATATCGTTTTAGTGATTACACTGACATGGGATGTCAGTGTAATTGTGTAAACAACAAGGAATGCAGTGAAAAATCAGAAATACCAAGCGGTGTCAGTATAATTTACACAAAAAAAAACATTTAAACTTAGAAAAATCCATTATATAAATATTGTAATCTTATGAAATTACTCACATAAAATGAAAACAAAGAATAGACTAAAAGAGCTGGAGAGACAAGAATAAGCAATTGGTGATTGTGCAATGAGGCAATACAGTGTTGTCCATGTGTTTTTGCTAATTGTCCTCGTCTTTTTATTTATGATTCTTGTCTAACGGTTTTTTCTTTCTCGCTAAGTTATGAGCTGCAAACACTCTTTAATTTCTTGTTTGGTGTATTTTATTGTGGTAGAATTTTTTATGATTGATATATTTTTGGTTATAATTTTTGATTTTCTTTGTTTTTATTTTTAATTTAAATGTAAATTAATTGTAAGTGACCTACAAGTAATTTTTAATTTTTAACGATTGACTTCTATTTAAATAAATATAAAATTATTATTATATTGTTATTGATTAAAAAATATTAATTAAATTTTAGAATTAAAGTGTCCACTTTAAAACTAAATTCCTGACTCCGCCTCTGGTGAGTCCTACAAGTGATGGTTTGGCCCATATCTTGTTTTATCAAGATTTATTCAGCACATATATATCGAAGAAAAGTGTCGAGCAAAATTAATGTGATGTTATTCATAACACTTGCATAGAAAAGTCGGGGATTTAATTGAGTTGAAAGACACATGATTAATCATACGCTTAATAGTCACTGATGATGTATAAAATAGATTTATGCACAATCAACAGTCGAATGTATGATTTAAGATAATTAATGAAATAATCAATAAAGTAATCTATATCAAAAGATAAATATTGAGTCAACAGACATATATAGTGGTTTGGTCAAATAGACATACTCTACTTCTGAAGGCGACAACGGTGACCCGAGACTTTTATTAATAAAGTAAGGTGTGAGAGAGAGCAAATGTAAGCTTTCAGAGAGGTTGTCTAAATAGGAGAGAGAAATATTTGATCAAAAAAAAAACTAGGAGAGAGAAATAGCTCTATGGGAGGGTGTCTAGAGAGATACCCTTACAATTTATAGATACAGAGTTTTAGTTGAGACGCTGACGCGAGGGTAAAACTACTAGTTTTTCGGCGAGAATAACTATAGCTAAGGATAGGTACAATTAAAGATAGTCTTGATTTTCGAGATTGACTATCCCGATGATTGCTCCCCACGTGCTTTAATTTTCTTGGACTCATTGAATTTTAGACTGGGTCAAATCGATGAATTGGGCTTGACCCATTTTGTAGCTAATTTGAGCTTAATTAATTGGTTGAGCATGACCCAGTTGAATTTAAACTCATCAGTCATCATATTTAGAAATATTACGTGGTATTTTGAGAATTGATTTGATGCTTTTTTTAAAAAAATTAATCTTTTAATTGTCGGATTCTTTTTTCCGATTTCTATGAATAATGCAAGGGTAGAAAATCATGCAAAAGCGATAGGCAATTAACACCACACAAATAAATAGAAAGTTAAGAAGTGGAAGAGAAGAGATATGTTATTGGGATATCAAAAAAAAATTAATTTGTTGATATAATGATGTGTTTAGGTGATAAAATTCTCTTGTTACATCCCTTAAAAAAAGTTATGGAATCCAAATGAATAAATTTAAAAATTACCATCACAATAATATTATTGAACTAATTCAATGTTATATCATTATGTCAGTAACTTAACCCAATTTTTCACTTCTAATAACATTACTTGGAAGAAAAATAACCCCATACGAAAACAAAACAAAATCGTGCAACTTTTCAAGTCCACAAAAAAATGTGGTCAAACCATTTGCAACAATTGGTACAACATGTACAAACAGATTGGCTAGATTTGGGCCAACTAATCTACAGCGGTGAATTGTGGGCTGGGCTAAAACTTGGGTCTGGGTCTAAAAGGTTTCGTTGAGATTGTTAATAATAAACTGGGCCGAAGCTCTGGGCTTTGTTTAAGTTGGTCTTGCTACAAGTAGAGACCCTTATACAATTTTTTATTGTTTTGGGATATTTGTGGGTCGATATACTTTTTAGAAATTATAGGGCAAAAAGTACTACTTTTAAAAATATAAGTCAAAAAGTACACAATCCCTAACAAATCTCTAAAATACCCTATTCAGTAGAATGGAAACAAATTCCTATATTTTTGCCTCCACAACCAAAACTTAAGGGATCTCAACTATTACATATAAATCGATATCCCTTCAAAACTTCCATTCTTCTAAAACGTTCCATAAAACCTCATTTCGAAGTTTCAAAACTTCCTGTTACTGAAGAAAGGATCTTTTCAAAACTTCATTATCCAAATCTTCACCTTTTCGTTTGCTTCAAGTAATAAGCTGGATTTATATACCTCCATCTATTCGACGATGGTCTGCTCCTCGCCATTCTCTCTCTTCCCCCCCTCTCTCTCTCAATATTCATAAAGCACAAAAAATCTTAGGTTTGTAGCAGTGTGACATTTTCTAGTACCAGTGTGATATTTTCTTGTAGCACTGTGACATTATCGTGCAAAGCAACAAATTATCCTCTGAATAAGAATAAGAATCATCATCTTGATTATTACGATCCCTATTTGAGTCATCATCATTGACATTTATCCTCACATGAACATGATTAACGTTAAGAGACCGTAACGATTTAATAAAAAAAAACATATATACGACATTGTAGCAGTGTGAATTTTTGGTTTGCAACAGTGTGACGTTTTCTAGTACCAGTGTGACATTTTCTTGTAACACTGTGACATTAACGTGCTAGGTAGCAAATCATCCTCCGAATCAGAATCATCATCTTGATTATTACGATGTATAAAAAAAAATTATACAAATATGAAAAAGATATGAATGTTTGAATAACTTAAGTTGAATGAAAGAGAAAGATATAATTTAAAATTCAAAAATTATATTTCATAAATTTAGAAAACTGAATCCCTAATATAACTACCATATTTGTCTCCCATTAAAATTGGAAAAGGGCATTTCTATAAGACAAAAAAAATACAACTCAGCAAAAGTGTACCTTTTGACCAAACATTTACACACAAAGGTACTTATACACATATGTTTTATATTAAAGTACTTTTTCACAAATAAGTTCTAAAAAATGTACTTTTTCACAATTTTTCCTATTTTTTTTGAGTTTTCTGGAAGTTGGTACACCTTTTAATACTTAATTGTCAAAAAGTCCTATGGGAAAAATATTTTGTTTTTAAGTCCATTATAGACTGAAAATGTCTGTTATGTCCTTGCGTAAAATAAAATAGTCAAGAAATCGCCAAAAATGAAAGAAGTTTAAAAACTCAACTGGCATCATATCTATTAAATTTGTAATAGAATCGCAAGATTGAAGGAATAAAAAAATTGTCTGAGTAAAATCCTCCACAAATATCATTTACCCACTAATTTCAATAAGGAAAAGAGATCGGGTTCTTCTCCACATCAGTCCACGATTTTTGAATTTTAAAGATTATTTGGATTAATTAGGGCTTATGGAGGATTTTGAAGGATATGTAATCAACTTCTTCTGATGTCAGTAAGAAGTTTGGTGGGGGGTTGGATGAAGCTGATTTCATGGGCAATATGGGGGATTTCATGTTTCTGCTTAGTTATGCTTGACTTGTGCATTAGCTTCTTTTGAAAGAAAAAAAAAACTTATCCTTATCCTAGAAGATTTCAAGGTTTAAAATCTTCATGGCTCAAGCTCGAGACAATTGATCACTAATTTACTATTATTATTATTTACTATTATAGAAACTAAACTCATTGCATTTTGAGTGGCATAATATTGTAATCATTTAGTGCGATATCCTTAACATAAGGATTGGTGTCACAAGGTTACTACTCATTTTTCACTTTTGAGGCTACTCGTGAAGGCGTTGCTACTGCAACTAGCCACATAAACTCAAATATGGGGACACACAAACTCACACAAAGGCAACACATGAATTTACTTAAAAAGCACTCCCAAACTTTATATTGAAGCATCTACAATTACAAGGAAATTCAACTCTAAGTAAGAACTCTCTACCTCTATAGAATGTCCAAGTACCCCCTGTTTATACAAGGGCTGTTCCAACAGTCTGTCTATTCCTTAGCAAATTTGGTTAGAAAGGCTATATATCTGTACGACACTTGATAGACAGTTTCACCATTTCAGCGCGCATCTCTTGAACCATTGGTACAACAACTCAAGCTGCACAAATAGAGTCACATCATTACGGAATTGTGGAGGACCAACCAAATCCTCCAAACATGTCATCCTTTCCCTCAAATTAGCATTCGTGCCGCCAACCATGGATTGATCTTTCTGCCAAGACCAATGCTTGCTTTGATAACAAATTGTCACGAGGTAACTACTCGTTTTTCACTTTTAGTGGGACGTTGCTAGAAATACCGGTTACTGGTTTTGATTCTAAATTGACAAACTTGATCTGGCTAGAATCTTTCGTCAAACAAAAGTGACAAACTACCCGTGATGGCATTGCCACTGCAATTAGCCACACAATCTCAAATATAGGGACACACAAACTCACACAAAGGCGACACATGAATTTACTGGAAAACACTCCAAAAACCTTTTATCGAATCTCTCTATAATTACAAGGAAACTCAATTCTAAGCAAGAATTCTCTGCCTCTACAGAATGTCTAAACGCCCATATTTATACAAGGACATGGTAGATAACACCCTCATCTGTCAAGGGGCTGTTGCAATAGTCTGCCTATTCCCTAGCAGATTTGGTCAGCAAGACTGTATCTCTGCGCGACATTGAGCAGGTAGTTCCACCATTTTAGCATCTGACAGGGAACTACCCTTATGTACATGCACTTCAACCATAATGTGGCTAAGAATGCCTACAATTGTCTCCCTCAGACTAGGCCATGCTCAGAAACTATTTTGACTGAGTCATGCACAACAACTACCCATATCCTCCTGATCATATGCATTGAGCAGCCATGTGTCCACAATTCAGTGGCCAACCTTGCCCATGAATTAGTATGCATGCTGAGTCAAGCCTGTGCCATGCAATTCGAAGATATGCACCAACATTACTTCAATTGAGCCCACCATGTATTGCCATATTCGGGCGGGTGGTCTCATGCGGCCACAATTCGCAAAAAACTGTTGGACAACTTAGTTGCATCACCTTGATTCCAAACCATGACGTGCCTTGGTTCAAGGTGCCACCAAGACCCGCCATTGTGCAACTAAGTAGTTATGGTGTGACACTTAGACACTACAATTAAGCACACACGTTCCCTTGGATTTTATTAAGGTGACATTATAGTGTGATGACTCAGTGTGACATCATTGACATAACTCTTGAACACTATAATAAAACACACTTTCACTTGGTGTGTGACATCCTTGACATAAGGCTTGGACAATACAATTAAGCATACATTTTCCCTTGGGTTTAGTAAAGTGACATCATAGTATGACGACCCAGTGTGACATCCTTGACATAAGCCTTAGATGCTACAATTCAACACACATATTCAGTTGGGTTTAATAAAATGACATCTAGTATGATGACCCAGTGTGAAATCTTTGACATCATAATACATATGACATATAAAGTAAAGTAATAAAATTTAAAATAAATAGCACTCATAATGTCATTAATTTCAAACCATTTTAAATTCACTACTACTCATTACAAGTTTTCTTGTCGTGGCTGCTTATAGAACCAAAAATTCAGTGATGGCTGAATAAAGAAGATACATAACTATTTGGCAAGAATACAAAACCAAAAATTCAATGATGGTTGAATGAAGAAGATATAAAACGTTGGTTGGCAAAACTATTTCAAAACCAAAACCGCTACAGAGTCTTTTTGCAAAAGGATGAGATTTGTGGCTGCATGAAGAACAAATAATCCAGTGATGGTGGAATAGAGAAGATACATACCCAATTGGCATGAATACAGAACCAAAAATCTGGTGATGGTTGAATTGAGAAGATACAAAACGCTAGCTGGCAAAGAGTTTAATGGAATCATTTCAAAATTCAAATGGTTAATTATCCACTAATTTAGGAAATCAATTATCTTATAAAGCAAAATAAAAAAATAAGGAAACTGTCAAATCTTGCATATATTAAGTACTAAGACAATTACATACTAAGAAAATATGCAAATTTGAAAATGTGTACCTGGTCACCAAACAATTAGTAAAAAATAGATTTAAATGCTAAAAAGTTTAAACTATATACTTTAAGAGGAAAAAGTCCTAAAAAGAGTACCTTGTCCTTATTGGATCAACCTTTTTTTTTTTTCAATGATTAGGAATATTTGGACTAGTTTATGCACATATTAAATAATTCTTTCTTCGGTTTGATCAAAAACAAATTATCCATTTCAGGACTAAGCTATTCATGAGAAATAAATCACTCGTAGTCTAACCTCAAAGGGATTTTAAGATTCAAATTCAGGACATTTGAGTTTACAGTTTGTTCATGCTACCAATTGAACTACCATTAAAGTTATAAATTAATGGATCAACTTTTGAAATTTGCATATCTATGACTCTGATTGTATATTAATCAGATAGGGTTTGATTTTCACTTAGTGTATTCTTTTGATGGAAAAGTAAATTAAATGATTAATTGCACTGGAAGTTTCCAAATTATGAATTTTGTCTTATTTTGGTCATTAATATTTTAATTGTATTATTTTAGTCTCTAAAGTATTGAATATATTTCTATGTGATCTCTCAAGTCAACATCGTCCATATTATTAATGATTTTTTATTATAAACTTGTCATATAATAACTAAATATTTACAAAAAAATAATTTGGATAACTCTTGACCAAGTTTTTACTCAAATTTTGGTCAAAGAGCTACCCAAATTACATATTTTTAATCATGAACTATCCAAATTTCAGCCAAGAACTATCTATATTACACCTTTTTTGTTAAGAGCTACACAAATTATTTTTTATTCATATTTAGATAACATGCGACTAGTTTATAATTAAGAATTATTAGCAATTTAGATGTTGTCTATTTGAAGGATCATATAAAAATATATTGAATACTTCAAGAACCAAAATAATGTCAATTGAAATATTGAGAAGCAAAATGGAAAAAGCTATAATTTAAAGACCTTCAATGCAATTGACCCTAAATTAATTTGAATATCATAAATCACATCTATTACTATATATACATTAAGCGAACATGGTTTGGTCTTTCACTATGTTTAGTTTTCACGTGGTACAATTTCAAGACTTTGAAGACAATAAATCTACGTAAGTTTTTGAGTTTATTGCATCAACAAAGTTCAGAACCCAATTTCTCCATGTAGTTCAAATTTGTAAGTGTTTATTAAGCTACAATGTGCTAATGTTTTAAAAAAAAAGTTTTAAGCCTACTATTTAACATGAACAATCAATTTGTATCTTAGCATATATTACTAATACACTTATGCATATGCATATGTGTAATCCTATATTTAAAATTAAGCTTTTTAAGAAGCGAAAAACAATTTGCACCTAATAACAAAAGCAAAATGTAAAATAAACTTTAATTAAAAAATTGCTCAAACAAATTTAATCATGTAGGCCCCGTTTGGTAACGTTTCTGTTTTTTGTTTTTGAAAAACGAAAAACGGAAACGAAAAACGACTTTTTTTTGTTTTTGAGAATCGCCCCTCGTTTATCAAACGTTGACAGAAACGAAAAACATAAACGGTTACCAAACGAGTTATTTTTTCTTGTTTTCTCTTAATATCAAAATAAAAACGAAAAACGAAAAATTTAAACGTTACCAAACGGGGCCGTAGTAACTAAATTTAGATACAGTACTAGGTCATTTTCCCGAGTCATTGTTTTTTTAATTTATAAATTAAGTAAAATGGGTAAATTCCATAATATAATCAATCATATTATGGTTTTTTGATAGGACTTGGCTATGGTGCCGTTTTTTTTTTCACCACATTAGTGAATGTTTTTATCACATTTGTAGGTGTTTTTATCATTGTTGTAGTACCTAAAAAAATAGTAAAAATAATTACCACAACAGTGGTTAAAATTCCCACAACAGTGATAATATTTTTTAGTATTGAATAAAAATAATAAAAATAGTTATCATAATAGGTGATCATAATAATGATAAAAATACTCACAATATTGGTAAATTATCCACAAAAGTAATAATTTTTTGATTATAAAATTACATATAATAATACCCAGAAAATAATAAAAGCCAAAGTACAGTACCAAAAATTCTTTCTTAGTTACCGTAGTTGAGTTCTTTTTTATAACGTCAAAAAGCTTCGGATAGAATCAAAGTCTACCAGAGAATGATAGAGGCGTTGTCAATGGCCTTTGCCGATTTCCTATTTGATCTATCAAAATAGAGAATTTTTACACCATCATCACTAACATCATCATTGTCATCGTCGTCGTCGTCATCATCGTCATCGTCATACTAATCATAATTAGCCACTATAAAACCAACTTCATATTGCTACACACATTGGTTCCAACTTCCAACTAAAAGGAATTGACAGTGAATATATATGGATGATATACCTTTCCTTCTTTGACAGTAGCGAATACAACCCAAACTCATCGTTTTTAAGGGCTTGGTCCTGTCCATGACTGCTAAACAGAAGCCGTAACCAACATTTTTTTGTCGTGAATCTAATTTGAAAACTTCATACGTTTTAATTATTTGATTGTTAGTCAACTTCGTATTCTTTTGATTAATTAATATCTACAGGAACCAGTGAGTACAGTAATGAAGAATAGGCACATCTATATATATTTATTGCACCAAAAAATAAGGTGATCAGATAATTGGGGCATGTAAATTAATCAAACTGGTCCGAGCATCAGATTGTCCGTGCTTGGCTCGAGTTGTGTTGAGAATAAATTATTTTGTTCAAATTTTGCTCATTAATTTTTAATGTAAGTTCAAACTCATCTCTTATTTTCAAATAAAACAAGTTTGAGCTTGTATGTGAGTTTAAACTTATATTTGTATATGTAATGTGTGCATAATATGGTAGATACGATATATATTATATTACTCCTTAAATATCAAGTATTATTCATGTAAATACTTGACTTTAATGAACCAAATAAATCATTGCTTGAGCTCAACTCATTTGCTAAGCAAGCTTCGAGCTGAATTTGATTGATCAATGAATAAATTTAATTGAACTTCTATAAATTTATTAAATAAACATCTACTCTAAAAGTTTAAGTTACTAGAGATAGTGTAATTTAAATATTTCTACTTCAACACGCGTCCTCACGTGGAGACTAGATTATAAAGCCTTGCATGTGAATTTTTTTTTAAAAAATAATTATCTCCTGATGATGCACAAAATTGGATTTTTGTGCAATCAAATCAGTCAAATGTAGGATGCAAGTAATTAATGAAACAATTAATAATAAGAGACAAGAGATTGGGTAGTTGGGTTTGAATGACCTAACCACTGAACGTGGTGACGCTGACCCAAAAACTTTATTAATTATAAAATAAAGTAGTAGACGAAAGAGCATAAGCAAGCTCAATGTGTGGTGAGAAAGAGAGCAAGAATATGCTTAAGGTGAGGTGCGTGTGATCTTTGTGTGAAAGATAGCTGTCTCCGCCTCATGTGTAAAGGACTTAAAATTTATAAGCATAAAGTGTCTGAGGCGATGATGTGAAAGTCATGCTACTAGTCTTTCGGAGAGAATAGCTACAATTAAGGATATGTGCTATTTTTGAGTAACGACTATCCTGATATTTACTCCCCACATGCGTTGATCTTCCTAGATTCTTGAACTTTGGATTAGACTGAGATCATTAGTTGAGCCGCCTTTTGATAATTTGGGCTCAATCCATAAACTGGGCCCAGACCTGGTCTAAATCCAGACTCGTCATTTTACCTCCATGCCCCAAACCTTAGTAGTGATACGTGGGTTGAGGGCATGGGTGAGCTCGTTCATTTGGGTAAACCAAGGTACATTGTTCCACATAGTGGCTTTTTCTGTTAAGTTTTCCTCTCCATTACATTTTCAAAGCTTATTTCCTCGTTTGGTTACCCACAAGCAATAGAAAGGATGAAGAAAGACATGGACACTTATGCGTGAGGAGATTAAGATGTTTTGGCGAGTGGCACATTGGAAAGGGAGGGAAGGCTCCATGGAGATAAACCAGGGCAATGTCATAGATGATCCCATGGTTGATAGATCAATGATGTAGGCTCTCCATTTAACTAGGATGACAACTTCCTCTCATCCCAAGAGAGAAAGATCTGATGCCCCAGCCCTTTCTAGCTTAGGTCTGATGGCTTTAGTATTTATTGGAAAGTGGGTTCTGATAGTGTCCCTGCTTCTTCTCAGCATATGAACTTTTGAGTCCTAGGATTAGTAGTAGGACTATTTTAGAGATTGAGACTCTTGTACAAACTTCATTGAGATTGGAGCTTCGTATAATTGTTCTGCAGTAATGGCCTGATGTCTATGCTACAAGATGTGAATTTGGAGGTTTGTGACACCCTCAGATATTATAGAGATCGGTTCTCTGGGTCATGAGAGTAACATCGATACCGCGATGAAAGACTTTGCTATGATACCTCTTTTTTTTTTCTCGTGCAACCTTGTGTTTTGCATGTTTTGGTTATACCAAAATCCTTACTTTTTGGATATTTTTATGTGCTTTTGAGGACGCTCAAACTCGAAGAGGTGTTGAGAGCTTTTGGCGGAAGAGAAATAGGCGTCAGGTTGCTGAGGAGCAGTTAAGGTTGGCTCATGAGAGAGCAACACCTCTTGAGGCCAAGATTTTTGGAGACTAAGGTTGCTTTCGTAAGAGAAGAGACAGAATAAGGCCTAGCTTTTGGGAAATTGAGGCTACTTGTATGAAAACAGAGGTAGAGTGAGAGTGAGGCCGAACTTCTAGCGACTCGCGAAAAGTGCTAAACTAGAGACATATGTTGCTTGCATAAGAGTAGAGACAGAGTGAGGTTGATTTTTTCTTGACTTGTGAGAGAGGCGCTAAGTTGGAGATATATGCTGCTTAAGAACAAAGGCAGAGTGAGGCCAAACTTTTGACGACTAGTGAGAAAGGCGTTAAGATTGAGACCTAGACTACTTGAGAGCAGAGGCAAGATTAGACTGAGCTTTCTAATGACTTGTGAGAGAGCCGCTAAGCTGGATAATGAGGCTACTTGCGTGAGACTAGAGGTAGAATGAGATTGAGTTTTTGGTGACTCTCGAGAGAGCCGTTAAGTTAGACACATAGGATGCTTGAGAGCTAAAATAGGATTAGGCTGAGCTTCTAGCGACTCATGAGAGAACTGTTAATCTGAAGACATAGACTACTTGCGTGAGACCAGAGATAGAGAAAGACCGAGCTTCTAGAAACTCGTGATAGAGGCGCTAAGTTGGAGACATAGACTACTTGGGAGCAAAGATAGGAATAGGCTGAGCACGACTCGGGAGACTCTCTCCTAAGAGGTGGAGAGGAGAAGAGAGAGGACAACAAGGGTACCTAGAGGGCATTGATATGATAGAACCAGCAAGCATGTGCATCGATTACGGGAGGTGAGGCTCCCTGATACACTAAGAGGGGTGATGTCTACCTTAAGAGGCACTGCTGGACAAGATGGGCATGCGATACGGCAGTGTGCCCAAACAGATATCTAAGCAGGTGTCAAGGCAGGCAAGACAAACGCCAAGGTGAGGGTATCATCCTTAAGGCTTCAAAGGTCAGTATATGTGGATTTGACTCATTCCTATCTTATCTTCTCCATTCCATAAGCCATTGAGGGAGATTGCAAGAGGGGACGTGAAGGTAAGTAGAAGGGTGATGGAATCAATGACTAATGTCGTAAGTGATGGCGTCGGTGGCAGAAGTGGGGCTAGAGCTGGCCAGGGCGATGCCCTTTGTAGGGCAGGTTTGGGCGATGCTAGGGAGCTCGGCATTGACATCATGATAGTGCCAGGGTAGCACTAGGCAACGCCAAAACGCGTTGGGCGATGCCTAGAGGGTTCGAGGACACTCTAGACGTCAGGGACGCTCTAAGCGATGCTTAGGCCGCTAGGGAGGCATTGGGAGATGCCAAGTGAGGTAGGTTGGATGAGGTAGGATGGGCAACGCCCGGTAGACGTAGAGTTACAGGATGCAGGATGGGCGCTGGCGGCTAGGGCTTTGGGCACTAATGCTACGGTGCTGGTGATGGGCGTCTTGACAATGGGGTCGCCGGGTTTGAACGACCATAACTTCGCGCTCGATTGCCTGTTTTAGGCGAATGTTTTTTGGATCCGGGTATTTTTTCAAGATCTACAACAATCAAACAGACTACGGCTATTTGAGCACCAAATTTTCTCGAATAAAATGCTTGCTTCTCACCAAGTTTGAATTTGAATCATAAATTAGTATATAAGTAGAATTTTTTCATGTCTACTTTTTGTCCGTGGTGGTGGGTCATCTTCTGCTTGGTAGTTCATGGATCTGGTTGTAATTGTCATTAGAGGTAGGAAGATTGTAAGGTGGAAATCGAACCGTTCCCATAGATGGCGTCAAACTAATAGTGCACAAAATTGAATTTATGCGCAATCAAATCAGTCGAGTGTAGGATGCAAGTAACTAATGAAGAAATTAATAATACGAGACAAAGATTGAGTGGTTGGGTCTAGGTGACCTAACCATTAAAGGTGACGGCGGTGGCAGAAGAATTTTATTAATGATATAATAAAGTAGTACGTGAGAGAAAGCATGAGCAAGCTGAATGTGTGGTGAGAGAGAGAGCAAGAGTATGCTCAAGGTGATGTGTGTGTAATCTTTATATGAGAGATAGTTGTCTCTCCATCATATGTAAAGGGCTTATAATTTGTAGGTACAGAATCCTAACTGAGGCAGTGACGTGAAGGTCAGGCTACTAGTCTTTCAGGGATGATAACTACAATTAAAGATAGGTGCTATCTTCGAGTAATGTTTATCTCGATGTTTATGCCCCACGTGAGTTGATCTTCCTAAACTCTTGAGGTTTGGAATAGACCTAGGTCATTAGCTGAGCTTGACCTGCCTTTTGATGATTTAGACTCAACTCATGAACTGAGTCTAGACATGGTCTAAATTTGGGCTTGTCATCTCCTTTTATAATACATGTTAAATAATTATATACTCCAAAAGTTTAAGTTGTTAGAAAAGACTGTAATTTAAATATTTATAATTAAACATTTCATAAACAATTTGGTTAGTTTACCCCCTCCCTCCTAAAAAAAAAGACTCACTTTTGTATTTTTTTTGTTTTGTTTTTGTTTTTGTTTTTTTTGCTACAGAGTATTCGCCCGACTACTCATTTGAATTTGAATACTAATTATCGTGGTCTAAACGAGTTTAAAACATATACCAAGAAGAGTGCTTGACTCCAAAAAATATAAAAAATGTTGAACCGGGATCTCTAAATTATCATATATCCAAGGTGTTACTTTTGCATTCATTATTTGTTTATCCCATCAAATGCCTACTATTTAAAATGGTACAAAACTGTGTGGAGCACGATGCGACGCAACGGGGCAGAAGGGTCTGATCAGGTGAAAGTTTTTACCATTAGAAATAGGGACAAAAATTAGACCAGGACCACTGAGCTCCATGACTAGTCTAAATACAACTCACAATGCGAAAAACATCGAGTTACCAACAAAGACGACACTTAAGGTGGCACCCAATTAAGGAAATCTTTCAAGATATTGTGTCACAGACGTGAAAGGAACAAGACAAAACCTCCCACAGGAGAGAGAGAGAGAGAGATGACGATGATGATGATGGTTGAACATATCAAGCAATACATGCGGTTGGGTTTTGCTCAATCCTGGAAATTAAAGTCGGGATACTTAATTTGTTCAATTCATACCTCCCTTGGGTCTACAAAAAGAGCTCTTGTTGCTTGTGGGGTTCTTGTCAATTCATAGAGGCTGTTCCTCTCACTGTTTTTCAAGGCTTTTATGCACCACAAGTCCTCCGGACATGAGAGTAACTTCCAATGTGGGATGTGAAGTTTCACGGCGTCGCCGCCACCGACCTCCGTGACCACCACCTTGCAGTCCTTACAATTTGAAGCCATGTTGTGAACAAATTTGCAAAGAGTCCAAAACAACTTGCCCGAAAATGGACCCTCTCGATGCAATCCATACATGAAGTAAAATCCAAAAGGGTGGAAAAAATCTGGCAGAGAAAACATTTTCAAGCAAGGAAATGCCTTGTGGATCAATCTCGAACACTTTGCATATAAAAGGCAAGTTAAGGGTGCTTTGCCTATTCTTAGCTTGAACAGTTCTCCACTGTTCCAGACACTAAGCATTGCCCAGCTGTTTGGAACTCTACCATCTGATCCAAATTCACCTGATGATAATTCACCTCGAGGATAGGCCACCCATGTTCCCAAACTAAGCTTGTTTCTGAGTATTTTGTCAATATCATTGGGGAAAAACTCGGTTGAACCCATGAATTTTCTATACAGAAACTCGGCTTGTTCTACCTTGAGCTTAGTAATTTCGATGTTATATGAGATTTGGAACGAGGGATTGTTGACAGGGTGTACGAGGATTGCCGGAGTTCTGAAGTTGACGTACCCGAGCTTATCCACGAAAAGCTTCACGGAGGCTTGATTATTTTTCTCGGTGGCCATGTAGGCATAATCAACTTGGTTGGCAATGAACCATTGTTCTAAATGGTGCACTAGGGTTGAGCCAATCCCTTGTCTCCGGTGAAGGGGCGAGACCCTTAGGCCTAAGATATAACCCACCTTCGCTAGGTCCTTTGGGGGTTTTCGAACAGTGGCAACCTTTATAGAGCCTTGAATGACACCAACTAGTTCATTGTTGGACTCAGCTACCTAACAAAAGAGTTTTAAGTTTGTGTTGATAAGACATCCATGTAAACAAGAAGGTAATTTAAGAGTGAAAAAAAATGGGAAAGAGAGAGAGAGAGAGAAGAAATGGGATTTAGTGGTACCAGCATGTTATACATCGGACTGTTTCGGATTCTACAGATGGGGTCACCCATAGTATCTGTGAAGAGAAAAACATGCTCGGCTGGCCCTACCTCACACCTTCTTTCAAGATCTTCCACTCGAGTTCTATCAATTTGCCCATTGTAGCTTCTTACCTTAATCTCTCCAAATGCCATTTTCTACAAAAAATTTGCACCCAAAATACCAAGAACAGTAAAGGGTTCTTGACTTATAGTGCTGGGTTAGTGAAAGAGTGATTGGAACAACACAAGGTTTTATAGGACACAGAAATGAAGGCATATATAGAAAGCTGCAGGGGTAGTATAGAGCTGCTTTAAAAACTGTTGGAGAGAGAAAATGTTATGGAATTCATATTGGGGGGTCATGGTTTATATATAAGGTGGGAATTGGGAAATGTTTCTCTCTGATCATCAACATCAACCTAAACCTCAACAATGATAGTAGACAAAAGGTGAATAAGTGTAGAATGTGTTTTTTGTCTTTAGCTTTTGCCATTGAACTTAATTAGACTATCCACATTAGGATAACCTCAGGCTCACGCCAGGGTGCACGCCTAAGCATGTGTTGGTGGCCGACCTCCATTTGGTTTTACCCATATTAATCAACCCCATTATTCAACAAACCTACATGCTCTCTACGGCTGATATCATTTTGTGTACACGTACGTACCACTATACTTGGGCAACTTTAGACACCATATGCAAAGCTACACAAAATTGATGAGAAAATAGCAGGTTAAGTTTAACCATAATTGATTCGGGTGGTAAATAATTGAATCTGTTAAACATGTCAAACAAATAGATCTATATGATCCGTCTAATCACGACATATATAGGTCTAGATCTGAGTGGATCCGAATTTGACCAAACATGATTAGAAATAGTTGACGAATAAATTTAACAAATTTTAACACAACAAAACTTATATACAAGACAACCCTATGACAGTGCTAACCCCACCAACCCCATATAATCCCCTTCCATACAATTCTCAAAGTACATAAATATCTTAGAATCTGACCCAAGCTTTTTAATTAATAGGAATGGATAGACATGTGGTGGCATTAGAGGATGTGATCTACGGCTAGATTGCGTTGACGGGCTACGGCTACGAGTACGCCATATAGCTAGCCTAAGGTACCATCAACAAATTATACATTAGGTGCTGTAAGATTAAATTAATGAGATTTTTACAAGCCATTTTTCTTCCTCTCCACCTCCACCACCACTTTACAAGCCATGTTTCTTCTCTTATCTAGAAAAAAAGGGTCTTGGTGCGATTAAATTAATGAGCTTAAGTTTGTTAGTTTGAGCTTAATTATTTTGTTAGAGGAGAAGTCATTTTCAGTTAACACTGATCTTTTCATTTGTACTATTTCATGGTTCCTTGTGTGTAGGCTTTGTGGCTTTGGTTGGTCCCCCATCTTAAACACTTAGATTCGAAAGTGAAAGCGAAACTCCATTATAACCATATTTCGCTTTCATGCTAGGTAACAAAATCAAAAATCGAAGGTAATCATGCTAGAGTCTCATGTTGAAGTTAGTTGATCATTGAATAAGTAAGAAAATCATCATAACATCCGCAATGCTAATTCAAATTACTCTCAGTTCAGTCAATCTAAAAGTTTAGGTTTATAAAACATGGTGGAACGTAAGTAATTATTTATAATTTTTCATTTCATGTAAATTCCTTTTGAATGGTTATATTATAACAATCATTAATTACACTGAAAGCTTGTGATTTATTTTATGATTATCAAAAGAATTAAAACTTAGAATCTTCTCGAGTTGCTATTCAAACAAAAACTCTAGCTAGTTATAAAGCATCTGCACCATCCATAGTTCATCATCATCTCAAAAACTTACAAATGGCTCTCGAAACCCCAACTGTCTCTATCTCCCCTTTCTCTTTGCACTTTAACCTACTTAGTTCCAACTACCTCCCTTTTATTCAATAATCAAACACTCGAACCATTATGATTAAAATTAAACTAAATATACGGGCACCACACGCGCCACTAATCAATCACACATTGCACACGTGTCCCAATGTCTATCTAGGTGCACCCACCACTAGCATCAAGAGTGAGATGTTTGCTAGACACATTTACTAATGGGGGGCCCTTGATTAATGATTTGAGCTCCCCAAGTGCTCCAAGAAGTGTACAATCTGTCTTCTTTATGTTTTCTTTGCATGCATTATGTTGTCTCTATGCTTTTTTTGGATGATACTTTGGAGCTTATATAATACATCCATGAGTAGTGGGACCCAAAACTTTTTGTGGGTAGAGGTGGGTCCGACCCAAAAACACTGGGTGGGGGTAATGGGAAATTTTAATTGGGTGGACTTTATTGATTGGCTGGGTTTGGTTCCATGTTTCTTCTCTTCTCCTTTCATGTCAAAACTTATCCTCATAAGAACTGTTCTAAGATTGAGTACTTCATAGTATTGCTTCAAAAGAGTCGTCACCCTTTCCATCATCTCTCTTCTAATTTCTTTCACATTCCACTTTGCAGATCCAAATTAAATGCAAAATTCTAAACTTAAAGACACTTGGATTAAAATTGAAGACATCGATAAATGAGGCTAAAATATAAATCTTGATATTCTCAAGGGTGAGTCTGAATGGGCTAGACAACCCAAATCATGTCACAGGTCTGGGGTCGATCTTCACTCTCTCATTGCCTCCATATATTACGGAAGTTCCAACCTAAAAAACAAAAAAATTGATCTTAAAATTGTCATGGCCGTGATTTCACTAGTGGATGCTGCTACCCTATTATAATGCCCTTGATCTAAAGTTTTTGTACCAACTGTCCTAATGTGGTGCATCTAGATCATTAGGCCCTTTAATTTTTTCCTATTTTGAGTAAGCAGATCATATATATGATAATGGAAGGATATGTAGTTCAACCAACTCAGCCAAACAAAAAGATGTGTGTGTGTGGATAGGTTGGAGGATGTGGAGCTGAAGACATCATTCATTGGGGCAACATTATTGATGTAACAAAGTGGAAGACTAAAAGAAGACGAAACTTCGTGGTTACTTAAGATTTAGGCAGCAACAAGGAAATGACCCGAAGAGCAATGCTTTGTTTAGATAAATAGAGGAATACAACACACAGTACATAAATAAACTAGTTATTGTTTGTACCTAAAGACACAGAGTAATAAAAAAAATTATTAATCAGAAATATATTTGTATTCACACCAAAAATCAAATCATAAACATAGAAGAAAAAAATAATAATTTAATCACCAGTTATAGTGGGGGTGAGCGGTGGTGGGCGACAATGGTGATGGTAAGAGACGCTGATGGTGGTGATGGGCGATGACGACCGTCGTGGTGGTGGCAACCGTGAGTGGTAACGATGATGATAGTGGTGAGTTTTGGGTGATGATGATAGTAGTGGTTGATAAGGATAAAAAGGCAGACTAGATTGGCATGGAATTGATTCAGATAGATTAGATTTGGTAGTGTGATATGATAGATTAGATAGTGTGATTTGAAACATAAATTGCCTCTAATCAAGAGATTAGTTCATGCTTATCATTGTACGCATCTGCCTATAAATAAATAACAAGAGTTTATGGAGAATATCCAACAAACTCATCTTCACTATAATCTTTATCATGGTATAAGAGCCATTGATCTCTTGAGACCAATTACCATAAAAATAAAATAAAGGGAGGAACAATGTCAACCAATGATACGTCAGCCACCGGTGCCATTGGAACTCAGTAACGTTTCCACCTCCATCACCATCTCTCCACCTTCACTTTCTTTATCAGCCATCACAAATCTAATATCCATTCGCCTCACTTCTGTTGGAAAAAATGGTTTTAAACAAATTTATTTGAGCAATTTAAGGCTTAAACAAAAGTGAGACTTAGATATCGTAATTAGTGGGACCAAGTTTAAACGCGTTCTCATCCGTGATGAGATTAACGTGGCATATTTATTTGTTTAAAACTATTAAGATTTGAATGAGAAATTACATCTCAAAGTGACCTATTTGAAGTGATAAAATAAATTAAGATTGGTGTAGTAAAATAAGACTTGTCCCACATTGGAAGAAGACTAACACTTTAGTGAGTTAATATACTCCTAGTTGGCTTCCTGAGTTTGGGCCATAAGAGGTACCACACTTTTGTGAGCGAGCGAGCGCCAATACTACCTTGGTTATCACACACACGCATTGGCCGCATGCCATGAACCGGCCGGGCTTGGGCTATAATTTTTTGGACAAAATTTATTTGGAGCGATGCAGGTCATGGGTCAAATCAATCGGATCCAACTGTGGATCAGAATTAAAAACACAACTGAAACTTAAAATCTAAACTAGATTTTAAAAGTTATTTCGGTTATTTTTGAACTTGACGCCAAAAAAGGCTCGGGATTCATTCCAATTCCCGTTATTTTTTAACTTGACGCCAAAAAAGGGTCTGGATTCATTCTAGAGAGCTTGTTCATTTTAGGAGGTACCTTTTGCATGTTCAGATTAAAGAGTGTATCTCTTCAATTTGAACAGTAGCAACCTATGTCTTTTCAAGCAATCTGAACAACCACCAAGAGTCTATAAATAGACTGCCCATTTGCCATTTCATTCCATCTCATTTTGGATTCCAATTTCAGAATTCTTCTCTTTCTGTGTGCGTGTGTGTGTGTGCATATTGTTGTATTCTATATTTGATTTGGTTCAAGTATAAACACAAGTTGTATTTGTTGAAATCTTGAAGATTGAAGTGTTACTTTTTTCAAGAAGGAAAATTCGTTCTATCTTGGGAGACAGTTTCTCATTCACCTTGAGCACAGAGAGGGAGTAAATCTTTTTTTAGGAGATTTTGGTTCACAAGGCTCAGATTAAAGTTCTTATTGTTCTTATTTATTGCTCATGCTAATATGCGTCCCAATAAATGCACTGTTTGATTATAGTTTGTCTAAATTAGTCCATAATTTAGGTTTTATAAAGTTTAATATAATCTAATTATATACACACTGACTGTTACAACCTCTACTAACTACCTACTTTGGAAGAACTAGTTCCTTCCTATCCTTCACAGCCATAGACTGCTAGACTTTGTTGAAGGCAAGGTTCCTAGGCCACCGGTAACTCTCACAGAACAAAATCAACAAGTTCCCAATCCTAAATATGATACTTAGGTCATAAATGATCAAAATATTCTTAGTTTGACCAATGTCACACTAACTGAAGAACTCATTGCTAAAGTTGTTGGGCTTGAAACTTCCTATGATACATGGAAATTTCTCATCGATACTAATCAACAGCGTTCTCAAGCTCGAATGCACTCGATTCGACATCAACTTACCATCGTCAAAAAGGGTACTTCACCCATTTTTGATTATGTTTGTGAGATCTCATGTGTTATATAAATATAAATAATATTAACTTGCTAGTATTTTTAAGATAATTAAAATCATGAGAGAAACTTCTAATCGTTGTTAAGTGAATAGTTGTGTTACTTTGAAATACTAATGCATTGATTTTTGGGGTCAAATTTAATTTTTGGAGGTGTTCAAGGTTAATAAGGTTAACTATGTAAATATATTAGTTTTTTAGGCCAAAATAATATTACCATTGAATACAGGAGGTCTGAAAAACTTGAAAAAGTCGTTTAGCACATATAGCGATTCGAAGGGATAAAATAGTAATTTTAGTGTTTCGGGTGTAAATTAACTTTAATTTTGAGATAAATCATAAAACTAAATGTTTTTAGGTTAAAATAACATTAAAAATGAATCAGGAACTCCGAAAAACTCTAAGGTAGTCATATGGATCAAATTGAAGAGTTTTAGTGGTAAAACCATAATTTTGGAGAAAACCCAAATTTTAGCCATGAACAGTAAAAAATCGGGACTGCTGGGTTTAAACCCAGATTTCAGCCCCTTTTCTTCCATTTTTTCTCACATCTCTCACCCAATAATACTTCACCCATCTTAGAACTAGAAAGAGAAAGAGAGAAGAAGATATAAGAAGAGATCTAGGGCTTGGGCTTGGGCTTGAGGATCTTGGAGATTAAGCTTGAAATTTTGATTTCTAGGTGAGGTTTTCCTCTCTCTTGCATTTACAATGTGCATCTCATTTATTTTCTTTAGTTAAAGCTTATTATGTGTTTAATGAAAAAATACTTGTTATAATCCTTGATTTAGTGTTGAATATGCCATGATTGTGAATCTACATGCATAAAAATGATTTTTGTGTTAGGAGTTTGAAAACTTAGTTTGATTTTAGCTATGGGTATTTGATTAAACCTATGATTTTTGGGTTTTGAAATATGCTGTGATATTGTACATAATATATATTACATATTCTCTTGGAAATAAAAATATTTTTGTTGTGGATTTGAAACCCTAGTTTGATTTTAGTGATGAATATTTAATTAAACCTATGATTTCGGGGTTTTGAAGTGTGCTATGATATTGTCCATAATAAATATCACTTATTTTCTTGGAATTTGTTGTGTTGTTTTGAAAATGAAAATTTTGAGATTTGAGTATACTATATGTTTTGATAAAATGTCAAGGTTATGACATAAGTTTTCAAAAGAATTTATGGATATAGAAAATAATGATTTTTAGAAATGTATACTCCTTGGACATCCCTCTCTTTGGGCACTCAAGTTATTACGACAGCAATCTCTAATTTTATTTGAATTTTCTAGTAGTTTAAATAACCATCCTTGCGGTAGTTGTCAACTTGGGAAAGGATGTCATTTACCTTTTAATTTAAGTGACTCTAATTGTACTCAACAATTTATTAAGATTCATTTTGATGTTTGGGTCCCTAATCCTGTTCAATATGTTTCCAGTTTTTGTTATTATGTGATATTTGTGGATGATGCTACTTGCTGCATATGGTTTTATCTTCTCAAGGACAAGTCTGAAGTATTCACATGATTTGTATGTTTTGAGAAAATGACTGTGAATATATTTGATGCTCGTGTTAAATTTTTTCTTAGTGATGGAGCTTTTAATAATTTCTTGGCTTGTAAAGGCATTGTTCATCTATTATCCTATTCACGCACTCCCCAACAAAATGGGGTGGCTGAAAGGAAACATCGACATGTCATCGAGATAGGGCTCACTCTATTGTGTCATAGTGAAACGCCACTAAACTTGAGGGTTGAAGCTTTCTCTATGGCCATATTTCTCATTAACCATCTTCCAACTCCTGTTATGTACAAAAAAAGTCCTTTTTTCTCTCGAGTAATACAATTTAGATCTAAAACACTGACCTAATTTGCTGACATAATGATATGGCTGCAATAGAACCATTAGATCAACACTAAGTTCCAATGCTTGATGGCCCTCACAAGCAATCCAAAGGTTATAGTGAATTAGGTCAAAAAATTAGGTCAGTAAATTAGGTCACAATAGCATTGCTCTTTTCTCCCTCTTCAGCAAAAAATGTGGGTTATTCAATGCGTCGACCGCTTGGGTGTTTATGTTGTACCTTCTTATGGGATTATCAACTGCATAAATTTAGTCCTAGAAGCTTGCCCTAGATATTTTTAGGCATTAGTGATTACAACGAGGGATTTCAATGCTTGGAATCATCCTCTGGTCGTGTTTATACATTGTTTTCGACAAGCCAATATTTCCTTGTCAATCCCGTGGCACTATCTCCCTATAACATATTCTTCAAGGTGACTTCATATGCTACCATGATCTTGAAACTTGGGTGTTTCTTGACACTTCTCCACTCCCAGAGGGGTCTCCACCTCCTGCTCCACCACTCCCTCCATCTCCTTTAATAATTTTCGTGACATCTTCCCAACCGCCTCTCTTTCTTACTACTTCAGTCACATAACCATTGAGTCACAAAGTTGTGTCCAACTCTTTGCCTTCAACCCACAAAAGCTTTATAGATTTTTCTCTCTTTCTCCGCCGCTGCCACCGAGTTTTCACTCTTAAAATGCCTCGACTTCTACTTGTCCTATGCTCACTCGAACACAAGATGCGCCATTCTCTGCATACTCTTAGCCCACTTGTTTCCTTGCCTATGTCTCCTACTCACTCTTGTTTTCATGCAATGTTGGCCACTGTTGATAAACCAGCCACTATCAAATCTACTTTGCAAATTCGTCTCAACAATACTTGGACCTTGGTTCCGCGTCATCTAGATAGACATGTCATTCCCACCAAATGGATTCACAAAACTAAATTTTTTTCCATTGAGAGATATTGAACACCACAAAGCGAGACTTGTTACTAAGAGATATTCTCAAATTCTGGGTATCGACTATGAGGAAACATTCGCCCTTGTGTTGAAAGTCACCATTACTCAAACTATTCTTATGGTCGTCGTTGCCCGCACTTGGACAATCCATTAGTTAGTTGTCAAAAATGCATTTTTATATGGCACCATCAAGGAAGAGGTTTATGTCTCTCAACCTCTTGGCTTTGTGGATTCCGTCTTCCCCAATCATGTTTATCATCTTCAAAGAGCTCTCTATGTCTTATGCTAAGCCCCACGGGCATGGTTCGATAGGTTCAATCAACACCTATTAACTCTCGGGTTCCATTGCAACCCTGTTGATCACTCCATGTTCACTCTTTATGCCTAGCATACTTGTCATCTTCCTTTAGTGATCATCACTAGCAACAATGAATATCTTTTTTGTGATACAATTAACCAAGTCAACCTTGAGTTTTCTATGAAAGATCTTGGCCCACTTCATTATTTTTTGGGCGTGGAAGCCAATTCCTCATCACATGGTCTCTTCCTTTCTCAAGCTAAATATGCTCATGATTTTGTTGATTGCACTTCTATAATCAATTGTAAACCCATTGCTACCCCTATGAGTGTCAACCAAAAGCTCTCAATAGTTTGTGTTCCACTCGAAGATTCCACTTTTTTTCGAAGTATTGTAGGAGCGCTCCAATATTTAACAATCACTCGTCCGTACATTGCGTTTAGTGTTAACTCGGTGTGTTAACATATGCATTCACCCACAACCAAGCATCCCGAGGTTGAGAGCTCCAATAGTTTGTGTTCCACTCGAAGATTCCACTTTTTTCGAAGTATTGTAGGAGCGCTCCAATATTTAACAATCACTCGTCCGTACATTGGGATAGTGTTAACTCGGTGTGTTAACATATGCATTCACCCACAACCAAGCATCTCGAAATATTATAGGAGCGCTCCAATATTTAACAATCACTCGTCCATACATTGCGTTTAGTGTTAACTAGGTGTGTTAACATATGCATTCACCCACAACCAAGCATCTCGAAGTATTGTCAGAGCGCTCTAATATTTAACAATCACTCATCCGTACATTGCGTTTAGTGTTAGCTCGGTGTGTTAACATATGCATTCACCCACAACCAAGCATCCCGAGGTTGTTAAATGTATTCTTTGCTATGTCAAGGCATTCTACAACAAGGGTTTTTTATTAGTAATTCTAGTTCCTTTATGCTTGGGTATAGTTATGCCGATTGGACTGGTTTTCCCAATACACGAAGATCTACTACTAGGTATGCCATATTCATTGGCAACGCTTGTGTCACATGAAGCTCGAAGAAGTAACCCACCATCATCCATTCGAGTGTCGAAGCCAAATATTGCGCTCTTGCTCACGCAATAATAGCAATTTTGTCTCCATAGATTCCAATCCCATCTTCTATGCCCTAACCAAGCACATCAAGCTCGACTACCACTTTGTTCACAAAAAGGTTATTTCTGGTTCTTTGTCTGTACAATTTATTCCTTTGGCTCACCAAGTTGCGAACATCTTCACCAAGAGCCTACTAAGCAATCTCCTTGCCACATTCACACACAAGCTAGGTGTGTTGAGTCCACCCATACACACCTTGAGAGGGGTGATAAGGTTAAGAAGGAAGAATAGATTGGCATGGAATTGATTCAAATAGATTAGATTTGGTAATGTGATATGATAGATTAGGTAGTGTGATATGAAGCATAAATTGACTCTAATCAAAGATTAGATCATGCTTATAATTGTACGCACCTGCCTATAAATAAATAGCAAGAGTTTGTGGAGAATATCCAACAAACTCATCTTCATTATAATCTTTATCAGTGGAAGTCATGGGTGATGGGGGTGGTGGTGGTGGTAGTGGGTGTGGGTGATGGTAGGCGACAGTGATGGTGGTTGGCAATGGTGGTGGTGGATGGTGATGATGATGGTGGTGGGCGACGACGGGTTCTTGTGGGCTACAATGGTGGTGGGTGGTGGTGAATGACGATGGTGGTAGGTGTAGGGGGTGTGTGACAGTGGGTGACAGCGGTGGTGGGTGACGATAGATGACGGTGGGTGGTGGGGTGCAACGATGGTGGTGGTGGGTGGTGGCAGTGGGTGACAGTGGTGGTGGAATAATGGTGGTAGTGGTAATAAATATAAGAATGAGACGTTGGTGGTAATGGGTGACGGCGGTAGTAGGTGATGATGGTGGTAGTGGGCGACAATGACGATGGTGGTGGCAGTGGTGTGGCGGCGGTGGCAGTAGTTGTGGTAGTGGTACTGGTGATGATGATGGTGGTGGTGGTGGTGATGGGGTGGCGATGGTGGTGGTAAAATATTTTGTAAATAAATGATTTTAAAGAAGTAGAAGTTATTTTTTTTAGAGACATTGGGTAAGAGCTCCACACGTAGTGACTTTTTTCGCTTTAGGTCCAGCATCAACACTTTTTAGATCAAAAGTCTTTAAAATCACTCAATGACAGAAATACCCTTGATGAAGAAGGTTATTTAAAAACCGCCACTACTATCCAATTTTTATATTTATTATCATAATCATCATCATCCCAGCGCAACCACCACCCATTGCCACCACCATCGCTTGTCACCCACCACCACCTACTACCAACCTCCACCTCCACCCATTGCCCCTAACCACCACCCACTAACCCCACTCACTAACACCCACCACTCACCACCACCATCACCCACAATTTCCATAAACCACCACCACCCCACATTGCCACCACGACCACGACCACCTCCACCCATAGCCACTAACCACCACCCACAACTCCACCCACTAACACCCACCACCACCACTCAACATCTCCACCAACCACCACCACCCACTACCATCCACCAACCACTATCACATGCCAACTTCCACAATCACCACAACCATCCACCATCGCTACTAACCACCATTTTTCATCACTATCACCTGTCACTAACCACCACCCACTATCGCCACCACCACTATCACCCATCGCCACTAACACCAACGATAACCACTCTCCAATGTCGTCAACCACTCACTAATGCCACCCATTGTTTCCAATCACCACCACCCAAAACCCACCACCACCACCACCCCACTCCATTGCCGCCACCACCACCACCACCTAAAATAGTGAAATACTAGCGAACTCAAAAAAAAAATATAAACAATGAACTTGAATATAACGAAACTCATAGTTCAAAAAATAGTGAAAATGAGTTCATCATCTTTGTAATGCCCCAAAATTCACACTAAAATGCATTACTATCTAGAAAACTATCCAATCATGAGAGCAATTAACAATAACTATTAAATAATAAACCATTCATCCATTTGACAAAGAATAATTACTAAAGTCAATAAAAGATTGTAACTTCTCTAACTTACAATTTTAAAAAAATAGTATCTAGTAGTAGAATAATTAAAACAAGCTGAAACATTATTTCATAGGAATCTCTCAAATAAAATAATTTAAACTAAAAATGAAGCATCTCTACGACCCCACATCAAGATCTTCATACTGACTTTCTTCAGTCTCAAGTTCGACATACTCATCTAATTCGACATCCTCCTCTTTGTCAAAATCTATAAATGTGTTTTAGGGAGTGGGAAAAAGCCCACAGCAATTATAAAAATAAGACAAGTCTATTTTAAAAAATAGCATATATACATTTTTAAATTAAAATCATGACACTTATAATAATCTCAAGTGTACGGAATACAATAAATCCATAGCAGGAATAACATTTAAGTATTAAAGCAATCAATAAATAATTTAGTAACATCATCTCATAGTCTCATGTATGTTGGTTACTTCTGAGAAATCTATAAAACGATTCTACATTGTTCACGCACCACAACCACACAATCCTAGTAATTCCCCACAAGTTTAAATCATAAACTACTTAAGAAGGGCATATACCATCTCCCACGGTATTGACGAATCCTTCCTAGGAAAGGTATATCATCTCTCAGCCTCAAACTTACTTGAACAATAGTGGTTGCTCTTACAAATAATAATCCACTACATGTATTATATAATCATCTCACCTCCACTGGGATAGACTAACCTCTAACACTCTACGACAACTCTCAAAGGAAATTAAATTATGTCACACCCAAAATCATTCAAGAGATGGAACTACAATTTTATCATCAATCACAATCTTAACCAATCATAATTTTCATTAATAATTTAAGTATCACAATTACACAATTCTCAACATACTATAGTAATAAAGGAATTAAAATATATTAGAGATCATATCAAGAAAACCTTTATAATTTTGATATCCAAATTCTAGGGTTTCATTAAAAATCGCAATTTCTTAAAACAAGAATAAATAGTTGATTGAAAACCTAATTGAATCAATAATAAGAATTTTAGAATTCAAGAATCAATAAATATTTCACTTAAAACATGTGTTTAGCAAAAACTAGAATTTTAGAAATTCAAGAACAATATTTCTTGAACGCAAGACATATATCTCGTTGAAAACCACATGTTACTCCAAAAGAAATCAAGAACGACAAGTATGTTAATCAAAAGAAACTAAGAACAAAAGATTATTTAGCATACAACAATTTAGAAGATTTAATATATATATAATTATACCTAAAGTCTTAATGAAAGAGCTTGAGAAAAATCCCCCTACCTCAATCTGATGTTTGAAGATAGCCCTAGCGTGTTTGACTTAATCAAAATGCGAAAATCCCTCTGAATCTTGTGTATACTCTTTCTCTCTCGCTCTCTAGGGTTGCCTAAGGTTGAAAACAAATAAAACATGGCTAAAGGGACATCCTCATGGTATTTATAGGGTGAAAAATGACGAAAAGCCTTAAAATTGATCGGGACCATTTTTGGGTGGCATCCAGATGTTGCATGGGGCGTTCGGACTGTGTCAAGTCTCTATTTTTCATGAAAAATAAGGTTTCATGGTAGGGATTGCCTTCTAGATGGTGCCTGGGGCGTCCAAACTATACCAACTTTCTATCCCGACTTCTAGAGCAGTTTTTGTAAAACCCGGATAAATTTGATTTTTTCATAAAAAGGGCAAAATGGTAATTTACCACGATAATGCGTATTAAATATACTCATGTTCTAGACCTCATATGAGGAAACAAAGTTCGCCATTGGACTAGTGTTGCGAAATCTAGCCTCCCTGTCAAATTTCATCGAATTCTGAGATAGTCGAACTTTTTGCACGTCGTTCAAGACGATTGGGTGGCGGATGACCACTCAGTGGTCCCCAAAAATAAATATTTTAAAATTTAAGTATGATTGGACTAAAAAATCAATATCATTAATTTGGACTAAACACGTAATGTAATAAATCGTTTTTGGGCAAAAATAGGCCCGAAAACGAGAGGGCGTGTGGCGCGTTGTGAGCCAAGTCTCTAAAAATATAAATAGGGACTTAATGAGATATTTGTCTTCAAGGCTTGTTTCTTTGATCCCCAGAGTTCTGTCGGTCGAAATTCGTCAAACCAAGAGGTAAAATTCATCTCCTTGACGAGAGCTACGAACCACACCAAAAACTAAGAATTTCACCGAAGATCCAAAAGAGGAGATTTGGGAAATCAAGGTTTTGGGGTTGATTTTGGTGTTGTTAAAAGTTCTACTAGTTCCTACACACTACAAGAGGTAGGGTTCTTCATACTTGGGTTTATTCCAATTCAAAAATGTAATTTTAAGGGGCTGTTTTATGCTCCAATTAGGGGTTGTTTTGTACTCTGATTAGGGGCTATTTTGTGGATTATTTTTGGCCATTAAGTGGGTTGTATGTGGGTTGTTCAAATGGACTGTTTTGGGATATTTTTAGTGGCTGAAATTGGGTTGTGTGTTGACTGTCCAAGGGATGTCCAAATGGACTATTTTTTGGGCTGTTTTGGTGGCCTAATTTAGGGCTATTTTGCGGCTTGTTTGGGTTTCTATGTGGCTTAATTTGGGACTATTTTGTGGATACATTATGTGGTTATATTATGCCTTAAAAATTAAGTGTGTTATTGACATAGATTATGTAATAATATGTCTGTCAATTGTGTTGAATATAAATGTTGACACATGCTAATTGATATTTTGACATTGTGATGAAAGTATCGAGATTATATGAATATGATATAATTATTCATGATACATGTTGATATGTTGTTTAAGTTGTCCATTTGACATTCATTTCATGTTGGATATGACTCTATCATCACTTTCATGGGCATAAGTCATGAGTGTGGGTGTGTGGTTTGCATGGTTAATCAAACACCCTGTTTGGTGTTTGGTATGTGGGCTCGGAAAAAAGTGGATCGAAGATCCCCTTTGAGTCGCATGGTTACATGGAAGAAAATTTGTGTCGGGTATAGCAAGCAGGGCTAGACTCTCCCTCGGGTGCAAAGCCCGGTCAAATGGTTCAGGCACTTCCCGACGGTGAAATTCTAGAAAAGTGCTGGTGTTTACAGAACTGGTGGTTGAGATACCAAAATTCGTTGCCCAACAAGACACAAGATTTTTATTTATAAAAAACTCATTTAATGAATAACACCCATCAATGATGTGATTTTATAATAAAATAATTTTTATTTCAAACAATCATTAGATGGATTTTTTGTCAGTTGAAAGATTTATTACACATTAGAATTGCATTGTGTTGTGGGGGTCGGCGAGGACTCTGGTTAAGGTTGCATGAGTGAGTTCCATCTCATTTCATAGCATGGCTTGGTGAATTCTAATATAGAGTTGTATATTCTTGAAATGTTGATGTGAATATGAAATGTCGAATGTGAACACTGCATGTGCACTTAGGTTGGGAGTAGCCTCTATAGGAATTACTCTACTGGGTGTGACTCATCCTATACGAGAAACATTTCAGATGTGGGCATGCTCCGGCGGACGGCTCACAATCGGGGCCACATGGTTGAAGAAAAGCCGAGTTGTGGCTTTTAATCCTTTTTGTTGTAAAATTAGGCTTGTAAATTAATTTTGGCATGTAGTGTATGTAAATAATTATAATTGGATTTTTATAGACTAATTTTAATATAGTCTTGCATGTTTTGTATGAGTACGAATAAATGGACCTGGTGTGGTCTATATTTACTCATAAATGGATCCGGTGTTGTCATTGTTGAATATTGGACCTCGGTTGGGTCTTGTTATGTTATGTTGCACAGGTTAGATTTTTGGGTAGAGTTTCCCGTACACAGGAGACTCTGCCCGAATTTTAATTAAATCATGGACCCCGGTAAATAGGCCATAACGTTGTGTTATCGAGTTACTCGGTATCCACGGGCATTCCGCAGATTAATGGGAAATCAACGGATCCCCGGATTTTGGGGTGTCACAGCTTGTTATCAGAGCTTGGGTATACGATTAACCTAGGGCTTGATGGGCATGGGTATAGACCATTGCATTCCATACGCATTTCATAATATGTGTTCTACTTGCTACATGTTATGTGTTACTTGTTATGTGAAATTTTATACATGATAGAATGTATATGGAAAAGAGGAAACTAGGTTTAGAAAACATAACATTGGGTTTGAAAAAGGGATGAACGGGGTAGTTCAAGGGTTAAACGTCTACTAGTATGTGACACATGTTCTACTAGGTGGACAATGAGAGAATTCTCAACGTTTGTGTTTGATCCCTAACTTTGGGATACTAAGTTATTACTCTATTACTATTTGACATGTGTGTAGTTGGCAACTAGAGGAAGGGGACGTCGGGGTGGACGAAACCACAATCAACCACCAACAAGCCTTCGTGGAGGCTATTGGTGCTGCGACTGCTATTATTGCACAAGCTAGTGCTACACCTCCTACTATTGCACAGACCGGTACAAATATGGGTCAAAGAGGATCAAGTAATCTCCAGAAGTTCAAGGCCCACAATCCTCCGGTCTTTCTGGGAGGGGCGGATCCGATGGTAGCCGATCATTGGTTCCAGCAGGTTGACAAGATCTTAAGGGCTATGGAGATCACCTCCGATGCTTCTAAGATAACACTAGCTACATTCCAGCTAGAGGGAGAATCCTAAGTATGGTGGGATTGGGTTAAAGACTCCAAGCACTTGGAGGCAATGACTTGGGCGGAGTTCAAGGAACTCTTCATGGATAAGTACTTTCCGAAAACTGCTTGACATGCAAAGGCCCGAAAGTTCTTAGACTTGAGGCAAGGAACGATGACGGTGATGGAATACGTGACTAAGTTCAATTAATTAGCCCGTTTCACAAACGATTATGTGGCCACAAACATGGCCAAGGTACGTAAGTTTGAGGATGGCCTGAAGTTGTCCATCTTGGATAAAATTATGGGTCTTCTTCTGTAAGACTTGGACACGATGGTTACGACAGCTATGGCCATTGAGAGAGAGGTTGATGAAGCAAGGAACATCCGGGAAGCGATGATAAAGACAAGAAGAAGAAGGATCAATCCTCTTCTTTTGGTGCTGGAAAGAAGCAGAGGACTTCTGCTCTGTAAGGCATCAAGGGCAGGGCTTGGACTATCAAGTCCAAGGTCAAGGTCAATCCTCCCGAGGCAGGAGAAATCTAAGGCCTCCTTTTTAGACAGGCCAACAGACTTGCTATCATTGCCACCAACTGGGGCATATAAAGCGGGATTTTCCTCAAAGACAGGGATCCCAAGGTGAGAGGGCGTCCCAGTCCCAGTCATCAGTGGGGTATTCACAGTCTTACTACTCTCTTTCCTACCCCACCATGGGCCAAGGAAGTCAGTATCCATTCCAGGGTGCTGCACAGGCTCTTACCACTTCACGAGCGGGAACTCCACAAGCAGGCCAGATGGGCCAGGGTATGGGTCGAGGCTGAGGGCAGGGCTCACAAGTTGGAACTTTGGGGACCTAGGGGCGTGTTTACGCCATGATGCCACAAACTGAGCAAGCGGACCAGTCAGTTATATGGGGTGCATTTCTACTCTCTCGCTTATGGGCAAGGGCGTTATTTGATTCTGGTGCATCTCATTCCTCTATTGCTGCATCATGTGTGAAAGACTTGGGCTTAGGGGTTGAAACCTTGAAAGAGCCATTGCATGTGAGTTCTCCCCTAGGTGTTAGGGTGAGGGTTGACCAAATATGTCAGGATTGTGAGTTAGAGATCTCGGGAATTCTACTCACCGTGGACCTTAGGGTCATGGATATGTTAGAGTTTGATGTCATCCTTGGGATGGACTGGTTGACTCCACACCGAGTCGTCATTGATTGTGATCATAAAAAGGTCACTGCCTACACACCAGACGACATTTGTTTCATGTTTCAGGGGGGATAAGCACGATGCTTTATCCCAAGCCGTGTATGACTCTCGATGGCACGAGCAGTTAATGGGTTGGCTAGCAAGCCTTACCCTGGAGAACGAGGCGAGACTGGAGTTGGGTCTACCATGGGTGGTGTGTGATTACGAGGATATTTTTCTGGATGAACTACTGGGATTACCTCCACATAGGGATGTAGACTTTACCATTGAGTTGTATCCAGGTACATTGCCCATTTCTAAGACTCCACATAAGATGGTGCCTACTGAGTTACAAGAACTCAAGGTCCAACTGGAAGAATTATTGGACAGGGGATTCATTAGACCGAGGACCTCCCCTTGGAGTGTTCCGGTGTTATTTGCAAAGAAGAAGGACAAAACCATTTAACTATGCATATGCATAGATTACCGATAGTTGAATAGGATTACTATCAAGAATAGGTACCTTTTGCCAAGGATTGATGACTTGTTTGATCTGCTGAGAGGGCGCGGGTCTATTCCATAATAAATCTCCGCACTGGTTACCATCAGTTGAGAGTTAGGGAGAAGGATATCCCTAAGACAGCGTTTAGGACGCGGTATGGGTATTTTGAGTTTACAGTCATGACTTTTGGATTGACAAACGCTCCAGTGGCATTCATGGATCTCATGCATATGGTGTTCCAACCCTACCTAGATGAGTTTGTCATGGTCTTTGTTGACGACATTTTGATCTACTCTAAGTCTGAGGTGGAGCATGAGGGTCACTTGAGGGTTGTTCTTCAGACCCTGAGAGACCATCAATTGTACGCCAAGTTCAGCAAGTGTGAATTTTGGCTGATTGAGGTGAAATTCTTGGGGTATGTGGTGTCGATTTTAGGTGTGTTCGTGGACTCGGATAAGGTTATGGCAGTTATGAATTGGGAGAGGCCAAAGTCAATTTTTGAGATACGCAGTTTCTTGAGACTGACAGGGTATTACAGGAGGTTCATTAAGGATTTCTCCTGACTAGATGCACTTATGACGAGGTTGAACCGAAAGGAGGTTAAGTTTGAGTGGAATGATTCATGTGAGAAGGCATTCCAAGAGTTGAAGATGAGACTTATTTCAACACCTATTTTGATTGTCCTGGAGAGGGGACAGAGGTACACAGTATATTGTGATGCCTCCAAAGACGGACTTGGTTGTGTTTTGATGCAGTCCGGGAGAGTGATAGCTTATGCTTCTCGGCAGTTAAAGAACCACGAGCAGAACTATTCTACTCACGACATGGAGTTGGCGGCCATTGTCTTTGCCTTGAAGGCATGGCACCACTATCTATATGGTGATCAGTTCGAGGTGTTTTAAGACCACAAAAGTCTAAAGTACATCTTTACATAGCGGGACCTTAACATGAGGCAACGCAGGTGGATGGAGTTTCTAGAAGATTATGATTTCACTTTGCATTACTGTCCCGATAAAGCAAATGTGGTGGCTAATGCACTCAGCCAAAAGTCACGGAGAGTTGTGGCTAGTGTGGCTTCCCGAGAGTGGCAGATGCTCGAGATTGTGGGACAATTCGAGCTATGCTATATGAGTCAGGCTCAGGGTACTTTGGGGAGTTTGTTGGCTACGTCTTCTCTACTAAGTAAGGTGATTGAGTGCCAGAGTTAAGACACGGAGCTATTGTCCATCCGGGACCATGTACAGGTAGGTACATTTACCAGGTGATGAGGGCTAGGCCATTTACTCAAATGACAATCTTCGGTATCGAGGAAGGGTTGTGGTTCCTCAGTTGGCGGATTTGAGAAAGAAGATTCTTAAGGATTTTCATTGCTCCCGTTTTGCGATTTATCTAGGGGACACGAAGATGTATCATGATTTTCGTCTCCAGTATTACTGGGCTGGAATGAAGAGGCAGGTTGGTGACTTTCTAGTCGATGTCTCACATGTCAGTAAGTTAAGGCTGAACATCAGAGACAAGCAGGTTTGCTTTAGCCCTTAGAGGTAGTTAAGTAGAAGTGGGAGCATGTCACGATGGATTTTGTAAACCACTTGCCATGGACATCGCGGGGACATGACGCGGTATGGGTGGTAGTGGACCGACTTACAAAGTCGGCACACTTTTTGGCGGTGCGGATGACCTTCACATTGGAGAAATTCTATAAGTTGTATACACGGGAGATTATCCTGTTGCATGGGGTGCCTGTATCTATAATATCGGATTGGGATCCTAGATTTACGGCTCATTTCTAGGAGAGTTTTCAACGAGCCATAGAGACACAACTGATGATGAGCACTGCTTTCATCCCCAGACGGATGGTCAATCTGAGAGGACCATCCAGACATTAGAGGACATGCTACGAGCATGTGTCCTAGATCTCAAGGGTAGCTGGGAAGATCATTTACCTTTGGAGGAGTTCTCATTTAACAATAGTTATCAGGCGAGCATACAGATGGTACCCTATGAGGCACTATATGGGAGACCTTGTCGTTCTCTGATTTGTTGGATGGAGGTAGGAGAAATACCTTCAACTGGTCCGGATTTGGTTAAAGACACCTCTGAGAAGGTGGACTTGATACGGAAACGTCTTCTCATGGCTTAGAGTCGGCAGGAGAGCTACGTCGACAGACGGCATCGACATCTAGAGTTTAAGGTGGGAGATCTTGTCTTCTTAAAGGTGATGCCTAAGAGAGGAGTGGTCAGGTTCGGCAAGCTGGAAAATCTTTTGTCGAGGTATATTGGGTCCTTCGAGGTTCTCGAGAGGGTTAGTATAGTTGCTTACTGATTAGCTTTACCGTCAAACCTATCTGGTGTTCATGCGTTATTTCATGTCTCCATGCTCCAATTAGGGGTTGTTTTATGCTCTAATTAGGGGCTGTTTTGTACTCCGATTAGGGGCTGCTTTGTGGATTATTTTTGGCCGTTAAGTGGGTTGTATGTGGGATGTCCAAATGGACTATTTTGGGCTATTTTTAGTGGCTGAAATTGAGTTGTGTGTTGACTATCCAAGGGATGTCCAAATGGACTATTTTTTGGGCTATTTTGGTGGCCTAATTTGGGGTTATTTTGTGGCTTGTTAGGGCTACTATGTGGCTTAATTTGAGGCTGTTTTGTGAACACATTATATAGTTATATTATGTCTTGAGAATTAAGTGTGTTATTGACATAGATTTTGTAATAACATGTTTGTCAATTGTGTTGAATATAAATGTTGACACATCCTAGTTGATGTTTTGACATTGTGATAAAATTATGGAGATTATATGTATATGATATAATTGTTCATGATACTTGTTGATATGTTATTTAAGTTGTCCATTTGACATTTATTATATGTTGGGCATGACTCTAGCATCACATTCATGAGCATAAGTCATGAGTGTGGATGTGTGGTATGCATGGTTAATCAAACATCTTGTTTGGTAGTTGGTATGTGGGCTCGGAAAAAAATGGATCAAAGATCCCTTTGAGTCGCATGCTTGCATGGGAGAAAACTTGTGTTGGGTATAGCAAGCAGAACTAGACTCTCCCTCGGGTGCAAAGCCCGGTCACATGGTTCAGGCACTTCCTGACGGAGAAATTCCAAAAAAATGCTGGTGTTTACAGAACCGGTGGTTGAGATACCAAAATTCGTTGCCCAACAAGACACAAAATTTTGATTTATAAAGTACTCATTTCATGAGTAATACCCACCAATAATTTGATTTTATAATAAAATAACTTTTATTTTAAACAATCATTGGATGGATTTTTCGTCAATTGACGGATTCATTACACATTGGAATTACATTGTGTTGTGGGGGTCGGCGATGACTCGGGTTAAGGTTGCATGAGTGAGTTCCATCTCATTTCATAGCATGACTTGGTGAATTCCAATATAGAGTTGTATATTCTTGGAATGTTGATGTGAATATGAAATATCGAAAGTGAACATTACATGTGCACTTAGGGAAGAGTAGCCTCTGTAGGAATAACTCTACTTGGCGTAGTTCACCCAATACGGGAAACATTTCAGGTGCGGGGCATGCGCGGGCAGACAGCTCACAATCGGGGCCACGTAGTTGAAGAAAAGCCGACTTGTGGCTTTTAATCCTTTTTGTTATAAAATTAGGCTTGTAAATTAATTTTGGCATGTAATGTATGTAAAGAATTGTAATTGAATTTTTATGGACTAATTTTAATATAGTCTTGCATGTTTTGTATGAGTATGAATAAATGGACCCGGTGTGGTCATTATTGAATATTGGACCTCGGTTGGGTCTTGTTATGTTATGATGCACATGTTGAGTTTTTGGGCAGAGTTCCCTATACAAAGGAGACTCTGTCCAAATTTTTATTAAATCATGGGCCCCAGTAAATAGGGCATAACGTTGTGTTATCAAGTTACTCAGTATCCACGGGCATTCTGCGGGTTAATGGGTAATCAACGGATCCCCGAATTTTGGGGTGTCATAGTTTTCACCTATTTAGAAGTTGATTCAAGAATTTTTTGTGAAATACACTTTTATAGCTCTTGAATTCTAGTTTCTACTAAAAATAAGCTCAATCATTGTTCGGAGTACAAAGGTATGGCTAAAAAACTAAGGTAATGCCAAATTTCTTCCTACCCAAATTCTTTCTAAAATACTTTTTAACTCCGAAATACTTCCTAACTTTTAATACACCCCATATTACCTCTCCCAAAGTTTATCGACCTTCTGAATTCAATGGAGGCCTTATTTTGACCTAAAAATATTTAGAATTTCATCTAATCACTCTTCTAAAGCTTAAATATATTCGAAACTAAGTTTTACCCGAAATTCAATTTGTCCGAAACTCAACTTCATGATCAATCTTTTAACAATGATTCTAGGTTTCTTATAATGTTCCAAATAACATCCTGGACGACATTACATTCTAAAACCATTTTCATAATGAGAGCACTAAAATAAATACACCAATAAGAAATTTTTCATTCATCATATATATGTATAATGTTTACAACCTTGTTCCAAAAGAATAGGTCTATCTTGGCCTTTACATTTCAGAGATTAACTAAATGTAGTGCAGCGGAATATAACAAAAGTAAACTAGACTTTACATTGTTTCAAAAGAATATCCTAGTCTAATACAAAAGAATGTGTCTCTCTAAGCGTCCACCTCGGGATCCACACTCCCGTCTAGCGGAGTCTTACAATATACAGGCTCCTTGACTCCCAACTCCTCCTCAAGAGTATAATTTGAAAAATGTTTAACTGTAGGGAATGGGCACGAAGCTTTGTAGCAAAATCTTCCCAAACTCCAACAAGGTTTAGAAAACATATAAAAATCGGTCGGTCTCCTTTTTGCAAATATCAAATATCAATTTTTTAAATAAAACAAGGATATTTAGAAAGATCTCAGGTTTACATGATAACAAGAATTAAATGAAAGCAATAAAGTACATTTCTAAACCATAAATCATGTCCAATAGGTTCTTGTAGAAACAATTTCCACAACAACAAATAATAGTTAAAAATCTCATGTATATTGGTTCATCCTCGTGCCTTGTACGTTGATTGCTTCCCATGAATCTACCCAACGACTATACCTAGTTCACCAATCACAATTAAATCACAAGCACTTTGGGAAAGGGCGTCTACCATACCAATGGCAGTGACGAGTCCCTTTCCAGGAAAGTATATCAACCCTAGTTCGAACTCCAGTGAAAGATAGTGGTGACATTACTAAATGACAACCAACTACAAGTGTTATGAAACTATCTCACCTCCACTGGGATAGACTAACCTCTAACACTCTACGGCATCTCTCGTTGGCAATTCAAGTCCCTCGCAAACAACCATACAATAAGGAAACCAACATACTCTCATTTGCAAGCATATTACTAAAAATCTCCAATTTCATCATACGACAAATTCCAATATTCAACTATAAAAAATACAAGAGATCACAACCCAAATCATTTAGTACTCCACACAAAGTTCTATGGTTCCAACGTCAATAATAAAGGAATAATTTAAGAAGAAAATATATCACTCTCCAAAAATTAGGGTTTTGAAATACAAAAAAGGGATTTCATGGGTGTTCAACCCCAACTTTGATAAAAAATATGGATTCTTTGTCAAAAAGACTAAGAGATGATGATTTTATATCATATATATATCACATTTATAGCAAAACATACATATATACCTAAACCCTAATCTCAATAAAAGAGAAAGAGAAGAAATCATCTACCTTGTTCTCTTGAAAGCTAAGTTTTTATCTTGAATTACCCCTTTAAACTCTTATTTTTCTCTTCCTTTCTTCCTCTATTTTCTTCCTTTCTTCCTCTCTTAGGGTTTCTAAGGTTAGAGGGGCCGAAATGGAGCCAAATGAGGCGTCATAATGTATTTATAAGGCAAAAATCGGGCTAAGATCGTAACCTTAAAGTTTCAGACTTCTTTCGGCCGTACCAGTACATCGACCTCTTTGGACCAAATTGTTCCGGAATACAGTACTGATATGGTTCAGTACCAGTACTGTTTTTCCCAGTTTTTCCTTTTTTCTCCATTTTTTATTTCCAATCCATCCTAAATCCTTCCTAAGCCAACCCAATCTTACACAACATACATTTGTACCCCAACTATAGTTGATAGAAGTTCTTTTATAAGTTATGTCATATATTCACTAGCTAAACTGGCTTTAATTATTATTTTACAATATTAGTATTTCTTACGGTTATAATTCATGGGTTTCATTTCTACACCATTACATATAGTTAAATACTAATCAGTCTATCATCAAATCACTTCTAAACATGTGGGGGTTTACATTTCTGCAATCCTTTTATTCATCCTAGGAGAACTATTAATATAATATTATTCTTATTTAATTTTGGTACAGAGTCTTGCAATCGCCACCAACCACCTTCCCTCACAACCAAAAATAGTGAAAAACTAGCCCACCACTACCACCCGCCATCTCCACTCACCATCTCTGCCAACCACCTTCATCCACCAAAATAGTGAAAAACAAGCCCCGCCACCTTCATGTGTCTTTGTTGGGTAGCGGACTTTTAAAGTTGCACCGCCGACTCCGCACATAGATACACTTATTTTGGACGTGCACCGACGGAAGTGTATAAACTAGTAGTCGGGTCTTGCACCCGAGGGAGAGTCTAGCCCTACTTGCTATACCCGGCGTAAGTTCTTTTTTTTTTTCTTTTTCATGCAGCCGTCCAACTCTATTGAACATTGGTTCAACAATACCGAGTCCACTCACCATCCACCAAATATGGTGTTTGATTTAAGCATGCATACACAACCCACACTCATGCCCAATGTCCATGAATGTGATGTTCCCGTGTAAATGCAATATAAAGTATCATTGTAATACTATCACCATGTTCAATATGTAATGAATGTCATATAAACAAACTCATCATAAATTAACATATCCATGGTAAATTATATCAAGAGCATATAAATGCCATAATTTATCCCAATGTCAATATCTTTTGCAAGCATGTATATATTAACATTTCGTTCAACCCAATTTCCAAGCATGTTATCACATAATCATGTAATTAACATACTAAATTCATCAAGGAATAATGTAAACACATAACATGCTCATAATCAACATTTTTACCAAGAAACTACCCTTTCCAATATTCTCAAGAAACCACTTCAAGCAATTTCTACATATCGAAATCCAGATAAAAATTATTCTACCTAATTCTAAAACTCATTTCACCAAATCAACACAATAGGTAAGTGATATATATCTCTATCAACCTACCCATTCCATATAAACTTCCTAGGTTAGAAATAAGCTTAAATAGGAGGGAACCCTAACAATTGTAGCGCAAAAAACACGTTGGGAAGCTCCACGACTCAAACCTGAGCTCTAATCCAAGTCTTCCCAAGTTTACATTTTCTTTTCAACGTTCGGTGGAAACCCTCATTTTTGGTATGTAGGTGTAGTTCTCGACGAAGAGAATGACTTTCCCCCTTGGCCCGAACAGATCCGAGCACCGTAGTTTCGTAGATTGTAGAGAGAAGTTGAATTTATTTCTCTCTTTTCCCTTTCTTCTCTATCGGTTAACTGGCTAAACAAGAATGGGGGAAAATCATATTTTTCCCCTATTTATATTTCTCAATACTTGGCCCACAATACGCCACACAACCCTCTTAATTACGAGTTCGTTTTCGCCCTAAAACGATTAAATTTTGTTCCGCTTCAAGTTTAAAATTTTTTTATTTTGACTCACCTTAAATTATTTCCCAACCTTCACAATTTTGTCTAAAAATTTCGTCCATGGGTCACCCGAGGCCTGTTCACCTCGTAAAACGTAAAAAATATGACTATCTCATAATTCGATAAAAATTGACAGGATAACTAGATTTTGCGAGACGAATCTAATGGCGAAGTCCGTTTTGTCATCCAACATCTAAAAAATTTTAGTTTTTCATCCCGTACCGTAGTGACAATTTACCATTTTCCCGTTTTTTATAAAAAATTCAAATTTACCCAAATTTTACAGTTCTTGAAGCTCTAGCCTCCATTTTACGCTCCAAGAGGTAGAGTTCTTCCTACT
The DNA here is from genome assembly GCA_023539305.1 of Ilex asprella. NCBI lineage: Eukaryota > Viridiplantae > Streptophyta > Magnoliopsida > Aquifoliales > Aquifoliaceae > Ilex > Ilex asprella. Next base: position 25,849,691 of record CM042195.1, read on the forward strand.
TTGATTTTATTCCTACCCTATGATGTCCAAGGGTTAAGGGTTGGGTGTATCTATATATTGTCATATGTATATATGTGGTTATGGAAGTGAAAAACGAGTCTAGAAATGACTTAGACCAAATTCTAGTTTGAATTTGATATGTGGAAGTTCTTATGTGATCTCTTAGACCTTGGAATTTTGTGGGCATGCTATATGTTATGTTGTGCCTTGAAGGTGTTTGACTAAATGCAGTGCATAATTGATTGTTGTTATTTTGATGTAGTTGAAATAACATGTTTGAATTTGTTGCGATACGTGGACATATGCTTATTGATATATTGAGTGTAATAATGATTTATGGAAGTTATATGCATAGGATATAAATTTTCATGAAATATGTTGATATGTGGTTTAAATTGATCCATATACCATTCATACATATGAGACATGATTGTTATTGCAATGATACATGACATTGCATATGCACAGAAACCTGTCATCACATGGGTGTGTGCATGGTTGTTGTTTACATCACACTTGGTTATTGACAGAATGCTTAGAAAAGTTAGGCCGAAGGCCTACCTGAGCCACATAGTTGCATGATAAGTTGGGTTAGGGTTAGCAAGAAGGGGTTAGAAGATCCCTCAGGTGAGAGACCCGGTGATTGGATATACACTCTGTTGGTAAAAGAGCTCATAAAGTGTGTCGGTGTATACAGAACCCTGGGTGAAAGTCCATGATTTTCTTGTTATTTGGGTACTGTTGGTGTAAGTCCATGAATATCCACCCCAAGAAAGACCCTAGAGTTGTAAACATCATTTGATGTGTAACATAGATGACGGGTTCATAAACATTGACACTTGAATGTGTTGAGGAGTCGGGAAGAGCTCGGATTGAGTGCATGAATAAGTCTCACCTCATTGCATGGCATGTCATAGTAAATTCCATCATTGAGTTGCATACACTTGATTGGAGTTGTTGTGGATAATTGTTGTTGCATGTGAACACTTCATGTGCATCTAGGGGGAGTAGTCTCTATAGGGGATACTTTATTGAGCGTGACTTACCCTAAATAAGAAAACATTTTAGTTCTTTTAAACTTTTTTTTTTTTTAAAACGAGTCAAAAAAATTATTTTGAGTGGAGCTCGGTTTGAATTTTGTGTGAGCCGAGTTCAAATAGCTAGATTCAATTATGTAAGAGAGAGAGAGAGAGATAAAGAGTCAATGACATTATTATTATTACGGGTGTCAAGCGTGTCGTGCCACTTTCAGTTGTATTATTATCGTGTTCTGTTACTTTTGATACGTGTTGGGTTCGTGTAAATATTTGTGTTAATAAAAAATTATTTAATTTGACAACAACTCATATAATACTATTTATAAAAAATTTATAAAATTTTTATTTTTTATCTACAATGCTCATTAAATAATTATTTTCTATCTACAAAACTCATTAATCGTGTTATTCGTGTCGAACTTTAATTTGACATATTTATTACTCATATCAACTAATTGTATTATTGATCGATGTTTTTAAAAAAACTAATTATATTATTTTTAAATTTTATATCAGATCGAGTTCGTGTTGAGTTCGTGTTAACAGATAAAATTGACACCCCCACTTATTATAACATGGTTCATAGCTTGAAAAGGCCACAAAAGTGCTCTCCCATGTTCTCACTATAAACAACTTCTTTTTTTCTCATAAGAAATCATTTTTTGGACAGTGTTAGTAAGCCACTCTCATTTGGACCATCAAGGGTGAAGAAAAGCCGAGATGTGGCTTTGTATTGAGTTTTTGTAAAACATTTATGAAAACTTAGTTTTTGACATATAAATTTATGTGAATGAATGTAATAGAACTTGTATGTAACAAGTTTTATGTTGGAAATGTTGTTAATCATGTATGGGATGACTGTGGAAGGGTTTGAAATAGGCTTGGAATGAAAAAAAGGTGAAACAAGCAAATTCGGACAAACCTTACTGGTACTGCGTACCGGTACGGAGCTGCCCAGAGAGTTTACCATACTGGTATGTAGTATTGGTACGCTCTCCACAAACCCTACCGATACACAGTACCGATACACTCTTTAAAATTTTAAAAAATTTATATTGTTTTGCCAAGTTTTGGGCTTTGAGTTTCCTTCCTTGCAATGATGTAAATGAACCATAATGAAGTATAAATCATGGTCTATTGGACCTTGGTTAGATCAAATATATAATTGAACCCAGATTATATTGTGGGTTATAATCCTGGTTAAGGGGATGTTATCACTTTGTATCGGGTTATGCGGCATTCACGAGTAATTTCGGGGGTTGGTGGGTTTTCAAAGGTTAACAAAAGACCCCCTGATTTTGGAGCGTCACAATACTGATTTAGAAGAGGGTGCAAGAAAATTATGTAGCATAGGTAGGTTTAATATATTTTCATATGGCTCGGATTTTCTAAAAATAATTCATATTCTTTCAGGTTCAATCATGGCTGACTAAGGATATAATTTTGTAAAAGAAATGATCGAAGCTCAAAGTTAATTAAAAATGGCCTAAAATCATTTTCCTGAAATCATACTTCTATATAATTCCTATAATTTTTTTTAAAGACAATGCTAATAATATAATCTAACAAGTGTTAATCAAGACAAATTTAATGAGATTATTCAAAGAAAATTTACCGTAGAATCGGAGATGTTTACTTTAGTAGATGTAGAATATTTATCCAAGAAAGATTGGCTCAAATTCTTCAATTGGTTATACATCTCCATTATATATGCAAAGAGTGTAATATTTCACAATGTTTCTGAAATAAAGAAATATATTTGTGTTTTATTAGAGTAAGTTTGAACAAAAATATTAAGATAATATACAACTAAAATATGAAAATCCCGCGTGATCAGATTAAAGCCAATTTCATAAAGCATATGAATATTAACCTAATTCAACTATAAATTATATGACATAGTCTTCCTAGTTTTCAAAACATAAGCTTCATAACAAAAACTAACTTAAACACATAAATTCAAAACAAACAAGTTCAAAACTTATGTAAGTTGAAGACAAATAAGTTTAAAATAGACAAGTGCAAGACATAAATTAAAGTTCAAGTGCATAATGTAAAAGATGAGTGAAAGATAGCAAATTGTTTTGTAAAATCTCCAGTTTGTTTAGGAAGTAGAAGGTCCTCCTCCAAAACGATATCTAAATAACTTCAAAAGTTTCGCTTGATTCTACTCATATTCATCCATACGCAGATTGATCTGAGTAATGCTGGTCTCTAACCCTAGTGAGATATGTCTATCAGTTCTGTCTTCCACTGGTATGTATGGCTGATCTTCTTGTGGTGGAGGTTGTTCTTGTGGGATGAATTCTTCAGGTACCTGAAATGAATCCTCTTAGGGGTGCAGGTGGTGCTTCAGGTTGTCCTCCATCACTCTTTTTCAATGAATTTTTATCCAATGCTTCAAAATGGTCCACTGTCTTCCATATCAGATCAATGATCACACCCTCATTCCTGCATAGCTGGGAAACTAACATAGCATATGGGAGTGATGGTTTCTTTCTATCCACAACAAGTATCATTTGGTCCATGATTATGTTCGGTAGGTCAATTGTGTGTCTCATCCCAATGAATATAAGAAATAAGTCTACTCAATATAAATTTGATTCTTTTGGGCTCGAGGTAGCAAGCTGTATACTGTTATCAAATTCAGAATGCGGTATTTGTCAATTAAATCCCCTTGCTTTATATATTTGTTTGGTCTACCCTAAGCAAATTCTGGGTTCTCCGTTACTTCTCTTCCTATAACATTTAAATTAGGTAATCAGGTGTACGGGTATTGTGGGTTTTCTAGTTTCTGCATGGGTTGAAAGAAATCGGCTATAGTAGTCGGTGTAACTTGAAAAATACTACCTCGTATGAACACATGCGATTGCCTTTCTCCAATTATCTCAGTACTGCTATAAAATTCCCGAACTAAGCATTCATAAGCAGAAACAGATAATCTAACATAATGTAACCATCATCTTGCATTAAGAATTTGTCTTATTACTATAATCTCAAAATCTTCAAAAACAACTAGTCTTTCAGAAATAATAGTTTTAGGCAAAAAATTAGTATCATACCAATCCTACTGTTCAAAATTCTCATACATTACCTCATTGAAGATATTTACTGGTCTAGGTTGTTGTGGAGGTGCTTGAGGTTGTGGAGGTCGGTCCCTTTGTGCTCGGCTTGAAGACCCTCTTGTTCACCGTCTTGAATCTCTTTTTGTTGATTTCTCTTCAAATACTCCGTTTCAATTGATTTCTATCGGTACATATTTTTAAAATGCTATGGGTAAGTGAATAATCGAAGAAAAATTGAGGAAAAACGGTTGATTGTAGCATATTTGAGGGTTATTCTTTGGAGATTTTCGGCTATGTTCAAATTTTGGCTTTGCAAGGGAGAGCATCTGATCGGTTTTTTGCATCGAGGAGATATATATATATATATATAT
>CM042195.1:25854563-25875915 GCA_023539305.1 Ilex asprella
TTTTTTGCATCGAGGAGATATATATATATATATATATATATATATATATATATATATATAAGGGCATTGCTGTCCGAACGCTAGTCTCACTGACCGGACGGTGCTATCTTACTTGTTTCTGGTATGCAACTGTAGACTGCTTGTTTGATTTTCTACAAATTCTGATATTTTCCTTTAAATTCTTGCACTTTACAAAATTAGATATAATTCTATATATTCTACAAAGCTTTGCTAATCACTTTTTTTTCTTTCCAAAAAATTGGGTTTATTTTTTATTTTTTTATATTTTTTATTTACTGATTTTCTCATTTATCCTATTGTTATTTACATTTATTTATGTACATTTATTCCTAAAATTATACATCTTGTTGATCATATTTGGTCAGTATCTGAACTATCTGGATCAATAACACCAGTGACACGGTTAACTTCACTTTTCACGTATCTTGTTAACATTGGGGGTAGAATAGGATGACGCCTCAAGATAATCCTTACTCTGTCCATACCTAATCAACTGTAAACGATCTAATGCTCGTCCTGAAATTGGTTCCGCACATTGATTATATTATAGAGATCTGAAAAGTGAGGGTAAATTTTTCAGTTTTACCGGTAAGGCACAGTTCATGCACTATTTACCGGTATGACACTACATATGCATCATTTAGACATAGGTCATGTTTAAGAGCATAATTTAAGTATGCCATAGAAGAGAAACATGATTAGAATGTTAAAATACACCTACTGTAGAATTTGAGCTTAAAAGAAAATAGTTTCAAAAATTAAACAAAAAATGCATCTCGGGTGGCCTAGGTGGGACCTGTGAGATCCTGGTATCCCACATTGGTTAGGGAGGGAGAAGTTGCTGGGCTTATGAGTAAGCCTCTCGCCTTACATGACATAAAGTCTTTTCCCAGGGGTATTGGGAGGAACAAAATCGTGAAGGCCAGTGGGCTCAAAGCGGACAATATTATGTCATGTGGAGGATGAGGTGCTACAAATTGGTATCAGAGCTGACTGTCACCTGGATCGAGTGTGGGGCCCTGTCATGTTTGTGTGTAGTGGTCGGGCAGGTAGCTGGCGAGCTGTTGCACGGGAATGTACAACCCTAAGGTGGGTGGATTCTAAGATCCTAGTATCCCACATCGGTTAGGGAGAGAAAAGTTACTGGGCTTATGAGTAAGCCCCTCGCCTTACATGAAAAAAGACCTTTTTTCAGGGGTATTAAGAGGAATAAAATCGGGGGGGCCAGTGAGGCGTTTCAGGACGAGTTATAATGTAACGGAGTCCTAGATTTGTCAAGGGCAAAAGGGTCATTTTGCACCTTTGCCTTCCACTATAAATACAAACCCTTTGTGAAAAAATATTAGTATTTTGGCCTGGATATAGAGCAGTACACATTCAAGAGGAAAAGTGGAGAAACCATAGGTTCTTCAAGCTTCAAGCCACCAAAACTCATTCCTAGGCCAAAATTCTTGTAAGACATCCTTCTAAGAAGTTGTTCCTCTCAACAAAGGCTATATTATCACTGATTAATTCGGCTATAAAGTGAACAAAACTCTCTTGGTTTGAGAAAAACTATTTTTGGTATGATATTTTACTAAGTTGACAAATAGATTTAAGTTTTCTTGCCTTTTTATGCGTTGATTGAATGATTTAGGTGTTTAGTTGATGTTAAAAAATCATTTAGTTGGAAGTTGCTTTGAAAACTTAGAGTTAGCGGTTTAAGTACTTTTGTGTTCTTTGAGTTTCTTGATAATTTGTTGCTATGATAAAGATGTACTTTGCTTATGTGTTGGATTATCATAGTCTACCTTATGTTCATGTAGAGAAACTCTTGTGGTCTGAGAGATATGATTTATTCCATGAGTTGAAAATTTATGTATTTGTATTTTCTTGGGAAATTGTAAAAATAATGAACATGAAACTTGATCATATGTTTAATCAGTTGAGTTGTGCTTCACATTCATGTGGGTAACGTGTCGTGAATTTAAAGTCATGTTTTATTTTATGAATGAGGCATATTTTAAGTTATACGCCATGTGTTTGATGAAATGTTCTATAGAGTTTACATTAAAAAAAATCATGGCATCTTGGCAAACATAAATCCTTAGAACATAGTGTGGGTTGAGCACTTGGTGCTATGCATTAGATCCTAAGGTGGAAAATCCAAAATCTGGCCAATGATAGTACTTGCGGGTTGTCGGGGGCAGACCGTAAAGTAAGACTTGGGTGTGTCATACATATTGACATTGCATAGCATTGAGGGATTACAGTGTTATAGCATTTAAAATGTACACTGACACATGTCACGCCTTAAATTGTTCCTAGCATTAGTATTTTATCATACCAGCAGTTGAGCTGATCCATTCGTGGGATATCATGTTACAGATGAGGCTCCAAGTATTTGAGACTTAAGGAAGTCTTAAAGGAAGGAGAGGAAATGGACTTGAATGTATATTTGGCCCTTGGGCCATATTTTGTATGTATGGGCATAAGTTCAAATGACTTGTATGTCAGTTTGGAAAAGTAGTGGATTAAAAGACTTGAACCATTTTAAAGTGTAAGAGTGTAAAATGAATTGACATTTGGGATGTCTTTATATAATGAGTATCATATGTGTATATTGGAAAAATTAGATGTGTAAGTTGAGAACAACGGATGCATGTTTAATTTACATGAGTTATGGCCACTGAGTGAGGGTCGGTTGTGATGTACTTATTGTAAACCCCCACTAGTAATAGAACTTGTACCAACTATAATTGATATACAAATGTATGTTGTATAAGTTTGAGTTAGCTTTGGAAGAGTTTAGAATGGATTGTAAATGAAAAATATGCCAAAAAGGCAAAACTAGGCAAACCTTACCAGTACGTATACCAGTACACTTTGTGAAAATCTGAAATTTTAACACTCGTTTGTCAAGCTTTTAGGTTAGGCATTTCATCATTCAAATGTTGTAAATGGGCAATGATAGAGTACCAATGGTGGTATGTTGGGCCTCGAACGTATCAATCAATTAAAGATATACTTAGCCCTCGTATTTTAACATTCTGGTAAACATTTACTTGGGTATTAGGATTAATCATAAAATAAAATATTTTTAGGTCAAATTAAGGTCTCCATTGAATCCAGAAGGTCGAAAAACATTAGTAGAGGTAATATGGGGTGTATTAGAAGCTAGAAAGTATTTCGGAATGAAAGCACACTTTAGAGAGAATTTTAGTAAAAAGGAATCTTAGACACTGCCTAGTATTTTAGCCATAACCTTTTATCCTGATGTCCATTTGATCTGAAATTTAGATAGCAGATAGTAGACATCTAGAACTACAAAAGTGTGTTTCATGAAAAATTTTCAATTCGACCTCTAAATGGGTTAAAATTGCACTGAAATTTTCATCAAAATTTTATCAGTTAAACCGTACCGGTACGCCGAACTCCAATAGCAAAATCATATCGGTACGGGTACTAGTAGTACGCTTTAGTTAAAGTTTATCGAAGCAGTAAAAATTCGGGTTTTTTTGTGTGTTTTAAAACACCACTTCAAGCCCCATTTATCCCATTCTTCTATTTCATTCTCACCACCAACCTCTTAGAACCCTCGATATCCTTAGAGAGGAAGAAAGGGAGAGAAAGAAACACAATGATCAAGAGAGAGTTACACCTTATAGAGATCAAAACCTCAATTTCTTAAGAACACCATTCTCCACCCATATTCTTCTATATCTTCACTCCACTCTCACCTATATATTTTAGAACCCTAGGAGGAGATTAAAGAGAAAAGAAAAGAGATGAAAGAGGTCCTTAAAGCTTGGGTCTTTCCTTTGAGCATTGGATTAAGGATGGAGTTTTTTTATATTGTCTTACATTGATGATAGGGTTTACTTATATGAGTATTTTTTGACTCTAAATACTAAATGTAGGCTATGAACTCCTTGATTCTTGATATTTTTGCAAAGATGAACATGTTTTCAACAAAGCTATAGTGGAATCACCATTAAATCACTTTTCTTGCTTTAAAACCCTAAATTTCAAGAGAAGTGGGTTTTTCTCTTGATTTCAAAACTTTAGTGTTTCATATTGAACAACAAAATGATATTGATGCTGGTCTCTTGTACATTTTCTTATATAGCTCTTTGTACATCTAAATGAGAAAACTTAGAGATTTTGGTAATAATTTGGAATGGTTGGTTAATTGAGAATATTTTGGTTTCCTAATTTGTATGTGTGACGCCCCAAAATCTGGGGGTCATTAATTAATCGTTGACAACCCGTCAATAAGCGAAAATACCCATTGATGCCGCATAACCTGACACCACATTAAAAACATCAAAGTCTAAGACACTATGATTGTGTGAAAACCCGGGTAAATTTATACTTTTAAGAATAAAGGGAAAAATGTTAAATTATAACAACGGTTCAGGTTGTAAACCTAAAATTTTCTAGAGCTCAGATAACGAAACGGACCTCACCATTGGATTCGTTTCATGAAATCTAGTGACCATGTCAAATTTTATCAAATTCTGAGATAGTTGAGTTTTTCACGTTTTACGAGGCGATCGGACCTCGGGAGACCCAAATACGAAAATTTTGAGAAAATTTTGAGATTTTTAAAATAATGAAGTCAAGACAAATTAAAAATATTTTAAACATGAACGGGAGCGAAATTTAGTCGTTTCGGGACGAAAATGAACCCGGAATAAAAAGAGGTCGTGTGGCGCATTGTGGGCCAAGTATTCAAAAAATATAAATAGGAGAAAAAATCAGATTTTCCTCCATTATTCAGCCATTGCTCAGCCGATAGAAAGAGGGAGAGAGAAAGAGAGGGAAAAAGGGAGAAGCTCAACTTCTCTCTACGATCTACAAGATTACGGCGCTCGAATCTATTCGGGCCAAGAGGAAAAGTCGTTCTACTCGTCGAGAGCTACGCCTACATACCAAAAATGAGATTTTTCACCAAACATTGAAAAACAAAAATTTGGGGGAAGCTTGGACTAGAGCTCGGGTTGGAGTCTTGGAGCTTCCCACAGTGATTTCTTACGCTACAAGGGGTAGGGGGTTCTCCTACTTAGGTCTATTCACAACTTTAAATATTGTATTGAAATGGGTAGGTTAATATAGATGTATATGGCTTGCCTATTGGATTAATTGTGGTGAAGTGGATATTGAAATTTAGGCAGAATATATTCTATCTTGAAATGGGTATGTAGAAATTGCCTAGTGTGATTTCTTGAATTATGTGAATTATGGGCATATTATGTGTTTACATTATGTCTTGATTTGGAAGCATGTTATTGAATGATATGAGATGACATGCTTGGACTTGAGTTTTAGATGAAATGTTGGTGAATGCATATTGGTTTATCGACATTGAGAGTTATGAGAATTATATACTTTAAATATAATTTGTCATGGATTATGTGAAATGGATTGAAAATTGTTCATATGGCATACATGGCATGATGAACATTATATTATGTTGCAATGAGACATTAAATTGTATATGCATGGGAATCATCACAAGAAATTGATTGGGTGTGTCTGTGCATGGGTAAGGTCAATGCCTCTCATGGTGGATGACGAGTGGACTCGAGTGAGCTAAGTCGATGACTTGGCCGAGTCGCACGGTTTGCATGGTGTTGAGGGTCGGGGTTAGCAAGAAGGGCTAGAAGATCCCTCGGGTGCAAGACCTGGTGAGTGGATACGCACTTCCTTTGGTATTAGTCCATAAATCCCGTGTCGGTTGGGTACCGTTGGTGTAAGTCCATAAACACTCACCCCATAAAAGACCCTAGATTGATAATGCCATTTGATGTATAAAATAGATGACAAAATTATACACATGGGAAATCACATGTGTTGGAGAGCCGGAAAGGGCTTGGGATCATGGATTACAGACATTTGCACATTAGCAAATTGTAAGTATCGAAGGGCCGGGAAAGGCTCGAGTTAGTTAATGAGAGTGAGTCTCATCTCATTCCATAGCATTGCATGGTAAATTTCCAACATTGATAGTATATTTGTGTTTGGAATGTATGAATGGTGAATTGTTTGCATATGAGCATTTCATGTGTATTTGAGTTGGGGAGTAGCTTATTTAGGAAATCCTCTATTGAGCGTGACTCACCCTTTATGGGAAAATATTTCAGGTGCGGGGTTTGCGCCGGTGAAAGGGTCTCATTTCGAGTCTCAATGACGTAGAAAGCCGACTTGTGGCTTTAATAGTTCATTTTGTAAAGTTTTTGTTAAAATTCCATGTTGATGTGTACATGTATGGAATTTTATAAAACGGAACTAGTATGGATCATATTTTAGGTGAAAGAACCTTAATAAACATGTTTTGGTTGGTTGTGGAATTGATTGGAAATGAATAAAAAAGGAATTGTGAAAACACAGGCAAAACTTTTCGGATGGTCGATGAAAACCTTCCGGAAGGTTAGTGTAAATTTCTATCCAGAAGGTCGATCAAAGCCTTTCGGAAGATCTTGAAGGTTAAGGTAAAATCCTTTCTAGTAGGCAAAACCTTCCGGAAGATTTAGAAGGTCAAGGTAAAATTCTTTCCAGTGGGCAAAACCTTCCGGAAGATCTTGAAGGTTAATGAAAGTATTTTCCAGAAGGTAAAACCTTTCGGAAGAAGTTTTCTAGTAGACAACCTTCCGGAATGTTTATAAAAAACCTTCTGGAAAATACTTTCATTAGCTAGTCCAAAAATCTGAAATTTTAAAAATTATTTTGTCTTGCAATTGGACTTTGATCCTTCTAGTTCAAATGATACAACAAGACATTAAATGAGGTATATTGAGACACGTAGGACCTCGGTTGTGATAAATAACGAAAGGAAATCATGGGTAGCACGTGTGAGTTAAAAATTCGGTAAAAATGGTATTATTGACATGATGTCGGGTTATGCGGCATTCACGGGTATTTTCGTGGGTTGACGGTTGATTAACGGTTTAAAAAGAGACCCCCGATTTTAGGGGCGTCACAGGGTGGTACACCATTAGGGTCCAATTTTTCATTTAAAGGAAGGAATTTTAAGCCCAAAACTTGACAAAATAATTTTTAAAATTTCAGATTTTTGGACTGGCTACCGGTAGGTGTATATCGACTACCTGTAGTTGGGGTATTCTGAAAAATTTCTACCGGAAGCTACTTGTTAGCTATCAGTAGCTGGAACTCTCTGGACCAATTATTACCGATTGACTACTAGTAGTCTGAGTCCTTCTGGTCCACGACTGCCTGCTGATTACTAGTAGTTAAACCCAGATCTTGCCCATTTGAATAGTTTTTCCTTTCTAATTTATTTTAAAGCTCCTCAAAACCAACCAACACAAGTACAACCCAACTCAAATCATATAACATGGCATTTATACAAGTTTTATTACATTCAATACCACAGGTTTACATGATCAAAAAGAAAACCAAGTTTTCTTAATTTATAAAGCTCAAAATAAGTCACATCTTGGCTTTTCTTCAACCTTGGCGACCCGAATGTGGTCCGTCCACCGATGTACACTCCGCACCTGAAATGTGTTCCCGTATAGGGTGAGCCAACTCCCAGTAAAGTAGATCCTATAGAGGTAACTCCCCCTAGGCACTAATGCTCATGCAATACTCACAAGCAACATATAACCCATTATTCCATGCAAGAATATGCATTCAATGTTGGAATGCAACCATGCCATGCCATGAAATGAGATGATACTCACTCATGCACTTCAACCCGAGTCCTCATCAACTCCCACAACACAATGCAATGCACTCGTGAAATGAATCGTCACTTGATAGAAAATTCATCAAATGATCGTTTGAAAATAAAAGTTGTTTGGTTCTAAAATCACATCATTGATGGTTATTACTCATTGAATGAGTACTTTATAAATCAAAATCTTGTGTCTTTGTTGGGCAACGGATTTTGGTATCACAACCGCCAGTTCCGTACACCATGACACTTTTCTGGAATTTTACCGCCAGGAAGTGCCTGAACCATGTGGCCGGGTCTTGCACCCGAGAGAGTGTCTAGCCCTTCTTGCTATACCCGACACAAGTTTTCATGCATGCAACCGTGAGACTCAATTGGATGTTTAATCCAATTTTTCTCGAGCCCACCCATCAAGCACCAAATTGGGTGTTGATCAACCATGCACCCACACACCCATACTCTTGCATATAGCCCATGAATATGATGTCATGATCATGCCCAACATGTAATGAACACCACATAAGCAATATTTTTCACACATCTTAATATTCCATGGAAATTGACATTTCTTGTATAAATTTCCATAAATCATCATAAACAACATATTAATAAGCATATGTCAACAACACATTCAACATGTTATTCCAATGACATCAAACATCCATCTAAAACAATCAAGGCGTTTCATCAAACACCTTAAATGCACAATTTATAAAACACATAGCATGTCTCAAGATTTTCTAAGTTACAAGAACAATTACATGTAACTTCCTTATATCAAAATTAAGCTAGAAGCTAGCCTAAATCCTTTCCATGCTCACTTTTTCACTTCCATAACCATAGACATATATACAAGTCAATATATAGGCATGTATAAATTTAACCCTTAATCTACCAACATCTAAAGAAGGAATAATCCAAGGTAGGAAGAACTCTACCTCAATAGAAGTGTAGAAGACTTCTATAACACCAAAATAACTCAAGAACTCTTGATTTCTCAAATCCCCACTTTTGAATCTTCGGTGAAATTTCTTGTTTTTGGTACGTAGACGTAGCCTTCGTGATGGAGATCGATTTTTCCTCTTGGCTCGATGAAATCCGAGCGACGAAAGTCTGGGAAATCGAAGAGGAAAGGTGAAGGAAACAAGTTTTCTCTCTTCTCTTTTTCTCTCTCCTTGGGCGGCTGAAATGGGCTGAGCAATGGGATATTTTTGCTGAAATATCCCATTTAAGGCCCTATTTATATTTTCCGAGACTTGGCCCAGGTCGTGCCAAGTGTCCCCCACTTATTTGGGTCCGATTTCGCCCCGAAACGATTTATTACATTCCATGTTTAGCTCAAATTAATGCTATTGGTACTTTAATCCATTTATACTTAAATTTTAAGATAAGTATATTTGGAGACCTTTGTGGGGTCATCCGCCACCTAACTGCCTCGAACGACGTGTAAAACATCCGACTATCTCAAAAATGAACAAAAATCGACTGGGTGACTATATTTGTTGATACGAGTCCAACGGCGAACTTCGTTTCCTCATCCGAGGTCTAGAACATGCGTATTGTAAATATGCATTATAGTGGCAAAATGACTATTTTACCCTTTTCGAAAAAAGTTCAATTTTTTTCGGGTTTTACAATATGGTTGTTGTGACGGACTTGAATTACCTTCGAGAGATGCCGTAGAGTGTAGAAGTTAGTCTATCCTAGTGGGGGTGAGATGGTTTCCTACCCTTGTAGTGGGTTGTTGTTTGTGAACGCAACCACTATTGTTCACTTAAGTTCGAACTAGGGACAATATACTTTTTCTAGGAAGGATTCATCAATGCTGTGTGAGGCGGTATACATCCTTTTCCAAAGTACTTGTGATTGTGATGGGTGGACTAGGTATAATCGTTGGGTAGATTTCTGAGAAGCAATCAACGTATATGACAACGGGGATGAACCAATATACATGAGAATATGGTTTGAATTTCGTCATGACCGGTGCATTGGTATGGGACAATACAACAGTGGGCGCCCTTTCTAACCATTTTGGAAATGGTTTATGGTGGAGAAATGTATTTTATTGTTTCCATTTAATTATTGCTATTGTGTAAACTTGAGATCTATTAAAATGTCCCTGTTTTCTGTCAAAATTGATATATGATATTTGCGAAATGAGACCGACCACATTGGTATGTTTTTTTAAACCTTGTTTGAGTTTGGAAATAATGTTGCTACAGAGCTTAGTGCTCACCCCCTACAAATTACACGTTTTTCAGATTATGTGCTAGAGAAAAAACCGGACGTTGATGAACAGGTACACTGGGAAGCTCCAGTAAACAGATACGTGGATCCCGAGGTGGATGCCTAGGGGTACACTTTCCTATGAAATAGATTAGAAAGTTTCTTTTGGAGACTAGGTGAAGTCTAATATTTTATTATTCCACCACAAGTTTAATTTTGATTCTTCTAGGATGTAATTGTCATAGTTTGGCATATTCTTTTGATATTGTGGTCATGACTTGACTTATTCTTTTGGGATAATGTTGTAGATATGATATATGATGAACAATATTTCTTTTTTGATGGAATTTATTTAGTCGTTTTCATGATGTAAATGATTTTAGATAGTAATGTCGTCCAAGGTAGTTTTTAGGGCGTTACAATTATATTTATGAAATATTGTGAATATTAAGTGGAAAAAAGGCTTGATAAACAAAGGAGGTTATGTCGAAATTTTATGAAAAATTAAAAGACTTGTTAAGTGTGTAAAACGCCTTTTAAATAAGTGGGAAGGATGTCAAAAATGGGGGTTTAGAAACCTTGAAGAAATAGGCTAAAAATTGAAGGAAAGTGACATGAAAAACTTTGGGAAAAAGAATGAGAAAACGTGGGAAATGAATGAAAAATCAATTTATCCAACCTAATGACTTTTCATTTACTTTTCTTATTCCTTTTCACTCACTCTCCAGGTTTGTGAAAATTAGGGGCGTGCCATATATTTGTCTCAAATGTTCTGTACGACCACATCTTACACAACTACTGAGACGATTTGCTCGTCAGTGTTCAACAATTGTACTTTTTCCACTCATGGGTTGTGCTTAACTTTTAAAAAATTCTAAATTTCTAACATACCTAGCTTTTTGCATGATCAACACATGTATATCTTTTGGAAAGTGACGAAGTAAAATTAAACTTAACTAAAATAATTTTTTGTCCATTTTTCAATTTTTAACATTTTTTTTAAGATGATTCAAAAAATTATTGAAAAGTGACTCACTATCCAGTTCTTTAACGCTATCAGTCACAAAGACGAGCATAATTTTTAAATGAAAATTATTATTCTAAGCACAATATGTAAATTCATACACATACCTCCCCAACTTAAATTAAACATTATTTGCAATGTAAAAACAGTGATAACCAACATTTATAATAAAAATCAGCAATATGTTGTTTTTCAGTGATTATGATATCTAGCTTTCACTCATGAGATTTAATCTATCAAATAAATTACAAGTAATTAGTAATATTACTTATAATCACACTACACTATATTTTTAGTGCACACAAATTGGATCAAAAAGTTGTAAAGAAGTTACATCTTGAGTAAATGCATCATAATATAGTTTAAGTCTTTGTCCGTTTACTTTGAAAATATTCCCAGTTAATGGATTTTTAATTTCAATTGTCTTGTAATAAAAAACTTGCTTGATAATATAAGGACCTGTCCTTCTAGATCTTAATTTTCCAGGGAATAGACAAAACTTTACATTATATAACAGAAATTTTTGAGAAGGTTCAAAATATTTTTTCATGATATTTTTATCATGAAAATTTTTTGTTCTTGATTTAGCAATCTTTGCATTTTCATAATCTTCGTTTCTTAATTCCTCTAATTCATTAATTTGTAGCTTACGACATATTCCAGCTTTATCCATATCAAAATTCATCATTTTGATTGCCCAATATGCTCGTTGTTCTACATCTACAAGCAAATGACATGGTTTATCATAAAGTAACCGATAAGGAGACATTCCCGGAATAGTCTTATATGCAGTACGGTAAGTCAAAAGCGCATAAGTTAATCTTAAAGACCAATCCTTACGATATGGATTTACTGATTTTTAAAAAATATATTTTATCTCCCTATTAGCTAATTCAGCTTGTCCACTTCTCTGTGGATGATACGGAGTGGATATTTTATTTGAAATCAAGTATTTTTTCATAATATTTTCAAAAAATTTATTGCAAAAATGTAATCCACCATCACTTATAATGGTTCGAGGAATCCAAAATCTGGATAAAATATTTTCTTTTAAAAACTTGGTCACTGTTCTGTGATTATTGTTTCTACATGGAATTGCCTTTACTCATTTAGAAATATAGTCGACTGCAACCAAAATATACAGATATCCAAAGGATAGAGGAAATTGTCTCATAAAATCGATGCCCGAACAATCAAAAATTTAAATAATTAAAATAGGGCTTAAAGGCATCATTTTTTTTGAAATATTCCCCATTCTTTGACATCTGTCACAATTTAAACAAAAGATATGAACATCTTTAAAAAGAGTTGCCCAATAAAATTCACACTGCAAAATTTTAGCAGCGATTTTCTTTGAATCAAAATGGTCTCCACTAACTTCAAAGTGACAAAACTGAATTACCTGACTAATTTCATGACTAGGTACAAATCGTTTTATTATTTGGTCTTTATAGTATTTAAACAGATAAGGATATTACCAGAAGAAATTGCGTACCTCACTTAGGAATTTATTTCTATCAGACCAGGTATAATTAGAAGGAATAGTACCAATGGCTAGATAGTTAGTTATATCTGCATACCATAGCATTTCGGTTATTGCTAAAAGTACTTCATTTGGAAAGGTTTCTCTAATCAGAATTGGTTCTTCCTTTATATCATAATTTAACCTTGACAAGTGATCTACTACCACATTTTCAACTCCTTTCCTATCTTTAATTATAATATCAAAATTTTGAAGCAACAAAATCCAACTTTGGAGACATGACTTAGCATCTTTCTTAGTAAGCAAATATTTTAAAGTTGTATGCTCTGTAAATACCACAATAAATTATCCAATTAGATATGATCAAAATTTATCTAATACGAATACAAGAACAAGTAATTCTTTTTCTCTGATTGAATAGTTCATTTGTGCTTCATTTAGAGTTTTACTTTCACAGTAAATAACATAATGTGATGCCCCAAATTTCGGGAGTCCTTTACTAGCAGTTGACCAGCAGTCAACCCACTGAAATAACTTGGCTTGTCGCAATTTTTGACCTCATGTCAAACGAATCCCCTTAACTAGGATTATAACCCACGAATGTAACCTGTGTTTCTTTAATCATTTAATTCATCCGAGGTCCAATATGCCTCAATATACTTCATTTAATGCCCATTTGTATCTTTGGAAAGGAAGAAAACTTAGACCGAAAACATGACAAACAATTTTAAAATTTATGAATTTTGGAAACAGTACTTGTAACACCCCGCATTTTCTTTTATATATGTATATAGATATATAGTAAATAATTGTTGTAAAAATGCTAATATATGTAAATATGTAGGGATGAACTAAGTAGTTAGTAAGAGTAGAAATAGAAACGTGATTTGACGTAATAGAGTATGTTGTAGAAGTTCGGGGTAGTCCGGAGTCAAAACACACTTTAGAGAGAATTTAGGTAAAATTTAGGTAAAAATAAATTTTGTATACTGCCCTAGTGTTTTGATCATAACTTTTTATTTTGACATTATTTTGATCTGAAATTTGGATAGTAGATATTAGACTTCCAGGGCTACAAATTAGTACTTCATGAAAATTTTCTAAATCAACCTCTAAATAGGTCAACATTGCATTGGACGTTACAACCGAAACTGGGAATGTTCGAACGTTAAAATCCGTTCGAACGGTTGTTCTCTTGTCTGATGAAAAACGCAAAAGTACTGGGAGCAACAATTGTTGGAAAGCCAAGTGACGTTCGAATGGTAATTCCGTTCGAACGTTACCTACGGATTCTGCCTTCCAGAATCGCGCACAGGGGGTTATTTCTCCTACTATAAATACTTAAACCCGCCTCCATTGACCTCATTTCAGCATTTATAACCCTAGAAACACTTAGAGAGAAAGAGAGAAAGAAAGAAACACAAGATCAAAGGGGAAAAACAAGAGATTGAAGAGTTAATTCAAGGTCAAAACCTAGATTTCAAGAACACAAGGTAGGAGATTTCTTCTCTTTCTCTTACATTGAGGCTAGGTTTACTTATATGTATTATTTACACTCTTAATCTTATATGTATGCTATAAATCATTGATTCTTGATATCTTTATGAATATTAACATGCTTTAAACAATATAAATGGTGGGTTAACCATTAAATCCTTGTTTTTGGCTAGAAACCCTAGTTTTCAAGAGAGATGAACTTTTTTCTAAATTTTGCTTTATTCTTAATTTCAAACCTTAGTGTTTCCTATTGAACAATAAAATGATATTATTGTGATCTCTTGCATTTTTCATAGTTAGTTTTTGAAATTGTCACATGATGAATTTGAGAATTTTGCTTAGAAATTGGAGACTTGTGGAATTGTTGGGCATTTGAGAAAATATTGGGCAATATATTGCTTGTGTGGTTGTTTGGATAAACATGAGTGAGAGGTTCCTTGTAAGGATGCTTGAGAAACTAAAACCTGGAGGGTGAGAGGTTCCTTGTAAGGATGTTCATGCCAAGAGAGGACAATATGTGGCTTTCTCAAGAGGTTCCTTGTAAGGATGCTTGAAAAACCAAACCTGGAGGGTGAGAGGTTCCTTGTAAGGATGCTCATGCCAAGAGAGGACAATATGTGGCCTTCTTAAGAGGTTCCTTGTAAGGATGCTTGAAAAACCTAAACCTTGTGGGTGAGAGGTTCCTTGTAAGGATGCTCATTCCCAAGAGAAAAATATTATATCATGTGTTGGGAAATGGTATTTTAGAAATGGATGTTTATGAGAATTGGTTGTTATGGTTACTTAAACTTGACATCCTTTGTTAAATGTCATTATTTTACTTCAAACATTATGTATGTTATTTGTGAAATGAGGCCGCCCATTTTATATGTTTTTTATAAACCTTGTTTGAGTTTGGGAAGATTTTGCTACAGAGCTTCATGCTCATCCCCTACAATCACATATTTTCAGATCATGTACTAGAGGAGGAGTTAGGAGTCGAGGAGCCCGTACATTGGGAGAATCCGCTAGACGAGGAGGTGGATCCTGAGGGGGACGCTTAGAGCGACACATCCTTTTGTACTAAACTAGGATATTCTTTTGAAATAATGTAAAGTCTAGTTATATTTTGTGATATTCCGCTGTGCTACAATAGTTAACTTTTGGTATGTAATGGCCAAGATGGGCCTATTCTTTTGGGATAATGATTTAAATTCTATAGATAGCTTTATGAAATCTTATTTATTGATGGATTTTGTTAGTGCTCTCATGCAGTGAATGGTGTTTAGAATGTAATACCGTCCAGGGTGTGTGTTGGGGTGTTACAGTACCGGTACTGTGTACCAGTACGGTGAACCTTTTAGACCATAGCGTACCAGTACACAGTATCAGTTCTCTTTGCCCGGTTTTGCTCGTTTCACCTATTTTGCACCTCTAACTTGTTCCAAACCTTCCCAAAATTACCCAATACATGTTTACTAAGGTTTTCCATACAAAACATGACTGTACAATTTATATTACAATAAATTCCACAAATTTATACATAAAGGGGAACTTTTTTCACAAAAATTTTACAAAATAACCATAAAAGCCAAAAGTCGGCTTTCTTCATCTATGAGGCTCGAAATGGGAACCATCCGCCATTGTTAACCCAACACCTAAAATGTTTGTCCTATGAAGAGTGAGTCACGCTCATAGGGTATCTCCTAAATAGGCCACTCTACAACCCATATGCATATGAAATGTCAATTCAACATTTAAACATCAACAACCATACCAAGTAAGAATAACCATTCAAGGTTGAGTCCTACCATGCCCTGTTATGAAATGAGATGAGACCTATGCATGCACCTTGACCTGAGCCCTCACCGACTCCCACCACACAATGCAATGCCAATGTTGGATAAATCCGCCATTGATGTTATAAATCCAATGACAATTTTAAAATTAAAATCATTCATCTTTGTTGGGTAGCGAACTTTTGGTGTGGCACCGTCGGCTCCGCACACCAATACATTTTTTTGGACTTGCACTGACGGAAGTGTATAAACCAGTGGCCGGGTCTTGCACCCGAGGGAGTGTTTAGGCCTTCTTGCAAACCCGACGCAAGTTTTTCATGAAACCGTGCGACTCAATTGGAACTTCGTTCCAACTTTTCCCGAGCCCATCCATCATCCACCGAATGTGGTGTTTGACTTAACTTTGAACACACACACCCACACTTATGCCCAATACCCATGAATGTGATGCCAACAATATGCCCAATGTTCAATGAATGCCAATGAACAATTTCTACCATTCCATTAACAATTATACCAAAATAAACATATAATTTCACATTCCTTCAATGTAAACATCTCACCCGCATGTATATATACCAACATTTCATTCAATAAGATTTTCCAAGCATGTTATCACAATAACATGCTATCAACATACCAAATTCATCAAAGCATAATAATAACACAAAACATGCCCACAATTCTCATAACTCAAGGATCTCTTTGGGTCAATTTCTATGCCCATTTCTAGACGAAATTTATTCAACTCATTTTCCATACCCATTTCCTCCAACTTTCATTACAATAGGCAAGTATTAAATCATCTAATCATCTACCCATTCCATATAGACATTCTAGGTTGAGAGTAAACCTAATTAGGAAGGAACCCTACATCTTGTAGCGTAAAACGGCGTTGAGAAGCTCCGAGACCCCAAAACGAGCTAGAATCTCCACTTCTCCAAAATCCCGTTCCTCAACCTTCAATAAAACCCGCACTTATTGGTATAGCCACGTAGCCCTCGCCGAGAGGAACAACTTTAATACTTGACTCGAGTTGATTTGAGCAACAGGGTGGCATAGATCATATAGAGAAGGTGGAGAACCAAGATTTTTCCCTCTCCTCACTTCTCACGTTAAACCGCCTGAAGAATGGGGAGAAAAATCAGATTTTCTCCTCTTTTTATACTCTTTAATTGATTGGTCCATAATGCGCCACACGTCCCTCTTTTCTTGAGTATGTTTTCGTCTTGAAACGATTAAATTTTTCTCTAGTTTAAGTTCAAAATATTTTTATTTTAAATTGACTTCATTTATTTTTCAAAATTCATAATTTTTTTAAAAATTTTGTATCTGAGTCACCCGAGGCCTGACTGTCTCGTAAAACACAAAATTCGACTATCTCAGAATTCGACAAATTTTGACGGGATAACTAGATTTCACGAGACGGATCCAACGGTCCGGTCCATTTCATCATCCGAGCTCTAAAAAATTTCAGGTTTACAACTCAAGTCGTGGTAGCAATACACAGTTTTCCCCTTTATTCATAAAAGTTCAAAATTTTCCTGGGTTTTACACATAAGGTTTTTTTATATTTTCTTTGACCTAATACAACTCCTACTGTGTAATCACTTGCATCACACATTAATTCAAAAGGTAAAGATCAGTCAAGAGGTTGCATGATTGGTGCAAAAATAAGAATATTTTTTAATTTATGAAATGCTAATTGACATGCATCATTCCATTCAATTATTATATCCTAACATAAAAGATTACAAATTGGTCTTGGTATTGAACTAAAATTTTTTTATATATCTTCTATAAAATCCAGTGTGACCTAAAAAAGATCGAGCATCTTTTATAGTTTTCGAGAAAGGAAGATTGGCTATTAAGTCAATTTTGGATTTATCAACTTCAATTCCACTTTTGAAAACTATGTGACTTAAAATAATACCTTGTGTAACCATGAAATGACATTTATCCCAATTTAAGACAAGGTTTGTTTCTTCACATCGAATAAGTACTCTTTCAAGATTTTCGAAACATATATGAAATGAATCCTCATATATTGAAAAATCGTCCATACAAACTTCTAGATGTCATTCTAGCATATCACTGAATATACTTAACATACATTGTTGAAAAATAGTTGGGCATTATATAACCCAAAAGACATCCTTTAATAAGCAAAAGTACCAAAAGAACATGTAAATGTAGTTTTTTCTTTATCATCTATTTCAATTTCAATCTGATTATAACCAAAATATCCATCTAGGAAACAATAATATGCATGACCAGCTATTCTTTCTAATATTTGATCTAGAAATGGCAAAGGAAAGTGATCATTTTTGGTGAGGGAATTTTGTAACGCCCCAAAACCCACCTTGGACGACATTACTGTCTAAAACCATTCACATCATGAGAGCGACTAATAAAATCCATCCATAAAGAAAATTTTGTTCATAATATACCAAATCAATAGCATCATTCCCCAAAAGAATATGTCAAACCATGACAATTACATCCAAAAGAATTATGCATAATCTTGCAGCGGAATCACAAAAATAATGTTAGACTTTATATTGCCTCAAAAGGAATTTCCTAGTCTATCACAAAAAGAGAATATAGTTCTACATGTCCACCTTAGGATCTAGGTTCCCTTCTATTGGAGTTTCCCAATGTCCGGCTCGTCAGCTCCGAGCTCCTCCTCTAGGCCATATTCTGATAAATGTATTTTATGTAGGGGTGAGCACTAAGCTCTGTAGCCACATTCCTCCCAAACTTGAACAAGGTTTTGAAACATATAAAATGGGTCGGTCTCATTTTCACAGATGTCATACATAGCTTTGAAATAAAACAATGACACTTAAACAAATCTCAGGATAACGCAATAACAATAAATTAAATGAAGAGTAAAACCAAGTTACAAATAATAAGTCATTTCCAATGTTAAACCATTTTCAACAAGTTCTGGTGGAATCCCATACTTCCAACAAATTCTTGTCAAAACTATTTACCATTAGTCATAATAAACCATCGTCAATAAACTCACATATAAATTCATATTCTCAAATGTATCTATACTTCAGGTATGTTGGTCACTTCTTAGGAATCTACGAAACAGCTCTACCTCATTCACCCATCACAACCTTATCACAAACCATTTTAGCAAGGGCATGTACCATCCAAATGACATTGATGAATCCTCCAAAGGAACTAGTATATTAACCCCTTTTCCCTTGGCGTTCGTGAACAATAGTGGTTTCGTTCCCAAACAACAACCCACTACAAGTGTTAGGAAACCATTTGACCTCCAATGGGATAGACTAACCTCTAACACTCTATGTCAGTTTTTCGTGGGTAATTCAAGTCCATCACAACAAACCATACAAGAGATGTAAATATCCACAATTATCTCAAATTACTAATTCGAAAAATCCTCAAAATTCACATCCAAATCCACATTTATTTTTCCAATGGAACAATTTAAGAAAATAAGCAAGAGATCATCAAATATATATTATTTTTGGTATAAATTAAGCACTAAAGTTTTGAAATTCAAGGTCAAGTGAACATTAAGAAGAAAAATCCATATTTCTAAAAAACTAGGGTTTTTATGACTCTCAAATCATAAATACCTTCAAAGCATGGTGATGTTTGTAAGAACTTCAAGAAACAAGTATTTTATTGCATATATCTAAGATTTAGAAGCAAAACATACATATATATAAACCCTAACCTCAATGAATAAGAATGGAAGAAAATCCCTACCTTGTGTTCTTGAAACTAGATTTTTGATCCAATCCAAGGTGCAAATCCCCTTAAATCTTGTGTTTTTTCTCTCTCTTCCTCTCTAAGCCTCTCTAGGGTTATAAGTGCTAAAATGGGGCTAAATAAGGCGTCTAAATGTATTTATAGGGCGAAAACATACCACAAATCGCGACTTTAAAATGTCAGACTTCTTTCGGTAGTACTAGTACACTGTATAAGGCGTTCGAATGTATTTTGCCTATTTCCACTGTATTTCATTTTCAATCTTTTCCAAACCCTTCCAAAACCAACCTAAATTTATACAACATATATTTGTACATCAAACATAGTGGGTACAAGTTCTATTACAGGGGGTTTACAATCCACCCCCTTGAAGAAAGTTTCGTCCACGAAACTTAATTGTCGAGTTAATTTATCTAATTCTCCTTTGGCCATGATGTATCTATTCATCCTTTAAGTATCAAATTCAATATTAACATAGACTATCATATCCTAATTTTTAAATCCATCCCTTCCACTTATACTATCACTATAGCTAATGAAGTTCCCAAGTTTACCTTCATTCACTACATTCGATTATTCTTTATACTCAATAGTTCTATGTGATTGCCTAAACTAACTGCACATCATGCATAGCTACTAGATCTTCAACTTATGTCATGTTTATCATATATCACTCCCCTTTTTGAATGTCACCAATCCTTTCAATAGCCCTCATATTTGCTTCTTACATGTAGCGCATTTATAATCATTTCACAACAACCCAACTTACTTTTGTTAATGAGATTACTCATCGTTCCTATACCCTAAATTACATTATAATTCAAAACTTAGTAATGTCATTTCGATAAGATCTTCAACAATTCCTTAAATAGATGTATCATTATTAATGACTTTGTTTCTCACTAGACTATAGAAACTCACAATATTTAAAATCTAATAATAACTTCACATCCTACAGACACTTATAAATCTCTGTAGTTAGGTAGACACCACAAGATTCCCAACAATTATAACCATCAAACTATACACCAAGTTTCCCTAGAAATTGAATTTCACTCTTCAAGCTTATACTATCTACATTTACCACTGTAACCATAACTAATGGTTAATTTCACTAATATTAAATCTAATCCCATGGCTCGCTATACACTATGATATAAATTAACATCCACTAATTCACAAATCAAAAACTAGCCACAAGATAAGAATTTCCATGAGTTTGAAATTTTTGAGAAGATATGTCAAATTCTACAAAAATGTACAACTAAAACCTAACCACATTTATGCTCCGATTATGGCTTAAAAATGTGTACATTAACGAAGTAACGCCCCAAAATACACCCTGGACGATATTACATTCAATAACCATTCATACCATGAGGGCACTAAGATAAACCATCAATAAAGAAGACTTCATAACAATGATTTCTAACATTTACATCAATATTCCAAAAGAATATGCCATCTTTGGCCTTTACATTCCCAATGAAAATTTACTATTATAACGCAGCGAAAATTACAAAAGAAACTAGACTACACAATATCCAAAAGAATTTTCTAGTCTAGTACAAAAGAAACTACGACTCTAAATATCCACCTCGGGATCTAGGTTCCCCTCAAGTGGAGCCTCCCAATGTCCCGGCTCGTCGATGCCGAGATCCTCCTCTAGCACCAAATCTGAAAAATGTAATTGTAGGGGATGAACACGAAGCTCTGTAGTAAAATCTTTTCAAACTCAAACAAGGTTTGTAAAAACATATAAAATGGGTGGTCTCATTTCACAAATAGCATATATAATGTTTGAAGTAAAACAAGGACATTTAACAACGGATCTCAAGTTTAAATAACAATACTAATAGAAATATACCATAACAACCAATTCCCATAAACAT
>CM042195.1:25903380-25918114 GCA_023539305.1 Ilex asprella
CTAGGAAGGGACTCGTCACTGCCATTGTGATGGTAGACGCCCCTTTCTAAAGTGCTGGTGATTGTGATTGTGATTGTTATTGGTGGACTAGGTATAATCGTGGGGTAGATTCATGGGAAGCAATCATCATACATGGTACGGGGATGAACCGAAAATACATGAAATTATGAGTTGGGTCGTTCTTGCCGATGCATTGGTATGGGACAATGCATGGGGGAGAAGCCCTTTTTCTAAACAGTTTAAATTGGAATATTGGTTATTGTTGCTAAACTCTTTTTATCCGTTTATTTGATTATTGCTACTGTTTAAACTTGAGATCTCTTTTAAAATGCCGTTGTTTTATTCCAAAGGTTATATATATGTTACTTGTGAAATGAGACCGACCGTTTTCTCTGTTTAAAAACCTTGTTTGAGTTTGGGAGAAATGTGGCTACAGAGCTTCGTGCTCACCCCCCTACAAATTACATTTTTCAGATTTGGTGCTAGAGGAGGATCTCGGCATCGACGAGCCAGGACATTGGGAGGCTCCACTCGAAGAGAACCTAGATCCCGATGTGGATATGTAGAGCATTAGTTTCTTTTGTACTAGACTATGACATCCTTTTGAAACATTGTATAGTCGAGTTTATTTTGTATTTCCGCTGCAAGATCTACTTTGATATTCTTTTGGGGATGTAAATGTCATTGTTGGGCATATTCTTTTGGATGTTATGGTATATGCCTGAATGATGAAGTAAATTCTTTTTGGATATGAAGTGATGTAGTTGCTCTCATGATTGTAAATGGTCTTTAAATAGTAATACTGTCAAGGTGTATTTTGGGGTGTTACAATCTTTGAACTTAAGAAATGTGTCATGTTGTATTATAGTATTAACTTGTTCAGTTAAAAATGCTTTCTTTGGTACATTAGTTCTTATTTTTATTGTGCGAAGATCTTTTAAGAATTTAGCATATGATGGAACTCTTTTGACTGCATCTAACAAAGGCATATTAATTTTTACCTATTTAAATAGCTCAAGAATGTTAGACTGATCTTTTTTAGATTAAGACTTTCTAACCCTTTTAGGAAAAGGTAAAGGAATAGGACATAGAGCATCTTTTTTAATTTGTATTTCTGGTTATTTTTTGACTAAAGATTTAGATTCAAGTGGTTCGTTTATAGGAATTGACTTACGTTTTTTTTTTTTTTTTTGGAATTTTGGGTTTTATAGTTTTATCCTTTGCCTTACCACTTTTCAATGTTGTGATTGCTTGTACTGTATGAAGTCTGGGTTTTAAAATAATTAAATGCTCTGATATCACAATGTTTAATCACTAAATGCTCTAATATCTTCAATACTCTATGAAGTCTGGGTTTTAAAATCATTAAATGATTGAGTTGTTTGAGTATTAAAACTTATTTTACTCTTAATAAATTGATTCATACTATCTTTCAGAGTTCTTATTTGAGGAGGTTGATATAGTTGATATTGTTGTTGATTTTGTAATTGTGGTGGATCTTGTGTTTGATTTGTAGGTTGTGTATTTCTCCAACTAAAATTTTGATGATTTCGCCATCCTAGATTATAAGTTTCAAAATATGGATTGGAATAAGGTTTAGTATAAGTTGGAACAACATTAGATTGTTCAATTAAGACTTCTTTAAATGCAGGTATAGTTGGACATTTCCCAGCAGGATGTCTAGACAACGCACAAATGTCACATACTTGATTAGTAGAATTAGCCATTTTAACTCTTAATTCATCATCTTCTTTTAATATATATTTTTCTCTTTCAGATGTAGATGACTTATTTTTCACAATGTTTGAAGAAGTTGAGTCCCACATCTGGGAACTCTTTAAAATAGAATCAAAAAATTAAAATGCTTCTTCATGTTTTTTATTCATAAACTCTCCTTGGCCCGTCATTTCAACAAATTGTCGCATTGTAGATAGAAGAGCATAAACGAAACCAACTAAAGTCCAATTTTCAAATGCTTGATGTGGACAAGCTTGGTGAAGATCTTTAAATCTTTCCTAACATTGATAAAAAGTTTTTTTTCCTTTTACAACAAAATTCATTATTTGACGTCTTGATGCATTAGTTCGATGCAAAAGATTTTTTTTTAAAAAAAAACTCAGCTTGTAAAGCTTACCAACTTGTGATAGAATTTGCTCGTAAAGAGTTAAACCATAGTTTAGCTTTATGTTTCAAAGAAAAAAGAAAAAGTTCTATTTGACCATTTCAGAATTATCTTGCAAATTTTTATAGAATTTTTTAAATTCTTTTATATGAACATAAGGGTTTTCAGTTTCTAAACCATGGAACTGTGGCAATAACTGTATTGTTCCTGGCTTGGTATTAATATTTGGAGCGTCTGTTGGAAAAGCATAACATGACGAGAGATTAGTTCTTGTAGGATGTAGATATTCTCTTAATGGCCGAATATTTTGAACAACTTCTTGTTCTCTAACTTCTTCTTCCTTAGGTACGTTCAGAGCCATACTTAAGTCAAAAGATTCTTGTGTATATGAAGATGAAGGAGATGACTGATTTACCGAACCTATTAATGAATGAACAGACATAGACTATTGAAAACAAACAAAGAAACTATAAACATACAATACAAATAAACAAATATCTTTTTATTATATATTTTTTTGAATTACCATAACTCCCTGGCAACGGCTCCACAAACTTGATTGACACTATTTTGTGATCTGAATTATACACCCAAGTATAAGTGGTCGAATTGTAGTTTTCTCTGTTTAAGTCCAAGTATCAATGCCATAAATATTTTTAGGAAATAAAATTAAAATATTGAAATAGTTGTTTAAAATTTTGTAGCATGAGATAGCTTGTGATGTGAGCTTAGATTGATAACTAGTCTATTTAAAGAAAGTGCGTATGTAAGTTTCTGATAACAATAATATGAAAGGTACCCTTCAGTTTAAGGATGTCATATGATTTTATATTGGTTAAATACTAGAAATGCTACCTTGTAGCAATTAACTTCCATGTTACTGACAAGTCAACCAGTAGTTCTGATGTATATAAACCACCACACAACAACTTCTTAGGTTAGCTGGTGGTATCCGTGACAATTGATTAATCCAAGAAAACTAGAAGGACAAGTAATTCATGAGAAATATTTGAATTATTGAATTTATCTCATGATAGTAAATGCGTACATAATAAACCATAACACAACAACTTCTTAGGCTAGATGGTGGTATTAAGTCATAACACAACAATTTCTTAGGGTAGCTAGTTATAGATGTGCCGATTGACTAATCTGAGTAAACTAGAACGATAAGCCATTCATGAGGAATACTTGAATTACTCAATAGGTCATTTGTGATATATATATATATATACCATTTAAACATCCTCAACATTATGGTGGAGAAAAAGTCATACCGATCGGAACACCGTAGATATTTGACTGACAATATAGTATATATAGTAGTTAAACAACCCTAATAATTCAGAAGGACAAGCCATTCATGAGGATCATTTAGGTTTTGTACCATGCATCAGTAGAACATCCTCAGTACTCTGGTGGAGGACAATTCATACTGATAGGAATGCCATAGATATTTAACCGACAGGTTGATGATGCACCGATGACATAATTCAACACAACACCAAAATTATGTACATCGATGTATCATGCATGAAGCATAATATATATATATATATATATATATATATATATATATAGGAATAAAACATCAACATTTTCATAATCTAACCAATAATATACATATGTTCACCCTTCACTGATGGGTATAAGTAACTACTCACACTCAATTACTGCAGACAAGCCAGAAGTGCGAGTAGGTTTCACTTCAACAATAAATAAAAGACTATCGCTTCTTTTGCAAGGGGCAACTGAAATACAACCACCTTTACTATCAATTAAGACAAAAAGGTGGTGGCAGTTCAACTTTTCAAGTAGAAAGAAGATATACAGAAGTGTAGAAATACAGAGTTTTGATAAGAGAGTGTGACGGACCGGATTTGTATTTGACTTTATCTTTCTCTTTTTCTATTATCTGCATTGAGCCCACTGGCCCTCATGGTTTTGTTCCTCCCAGTATCCCTGAAAAAAGGCCTTATGCCATGTAAGGCAAGAGGTTTACTCATAAGTCCAACAACTTTCCCTTCCCTAACTGATGTGGGATAATAGGATCTCATAATCCAGCCTATTTAGGGATGCACATCCCCGTGTAGTAGCTCGCTAGCTACCTGCCCGCCCACACACACGTGAGCATGGCAGGGCCCCAAACTTGATTCACCCGAGAGTCGGCTCTGATACCAATTTGTAACACCCCAACCTCCACATGGCATAATATTGTTAGCTTTGGGCCCACTGACCCTCACAGTTTTGTTCCTCCCAGTATCCCTGAGAAAATGCCTTATGCCATGTAAGGTGATGGGCTTACTCATAAGCCCAACAACTTTCTCCTCCATAACCGTTGTGGGATACCAGGATCTCATAGTCTATGCTCTGGATCTAGATTATAGCTTCATCAAGAATATTTAATAAGAACCACTTTAAGATTGCTGGGTGATTGAGAGAATCACCACTATATGAAAGACAATTCTCTCTAAATCTTAATTATGAATATGATGTGGAACACGAAGATAAATATATAGGAGTTTAGAACAAAAAAAGGATTGCAAAATTGTATGACATAATGCAACCACATTAACATTTAGCCAAAACTACAACCTTTGTACTGAACAAAAGATGAACACGTATCCATGTACTTGTGCTCATTTGGATGCCAGATCAAAGCTATTAACCTATTTCAATAATGTAGCCCAAGTACTATGTTCAAATCACCAAGATGAATGACCATGTTATTGAGTGTTTTATACATTTTTATCAAATTGGCAATTGTTTATTGGTTCACACAAGTGGACCCCATCCTAGTATCTTTCATCAATGACCAACATGTCCATGTAGCAAACATCTGAAGCATTCCAAACTTGGTTTAATAGTGGAGTTATATACAAATTAGTTATCTTGATTCTTGATGTTTGTAGTTCTCAGGGAGCGCTATTGATAATTGAGTGGAATTCTAAGGAAACATTGTTGTCAATAGACAAATCGACCTCTTCTCCACTACCATCTTTCCTGTCTAGCTCCATTTCATCTTCCATATTTTTTTTCTTTGAGTTAACACTATCTCCCTCGATTTCTTTATCTTTGCAAAAAACAAAGCTAGCATTTGAGGTCTCTACTTAAGCTACACCTTCATTAGCTGTTGCGGCAGCTGCACACAAACATAAGTCTTATAATTTTTTTTTGAAAATTCCATTGTTATTTCTCTAATAACAATCTCCTTGAACACATACATCTAAGAAATAAATTAACAAGTTGAAAACCTAAAACCAAATGCAACCAACCCCCATCCTTAGGCCAAATAACATAGACTATTTTAACCCACATACAATCATTTCACATAAGAATGTTGCATAAAACAACACTTCATAAGTTCCAATGACTTAGAAAGTAACTCCACATCATTGTAAGCCTTTATAAAATGGCCGGAGTTCAAATTATAGACCATTTATAACAAATTGTTACCAAAATCAGTAAGTAAATGTATTTGAAAATTCCTCAGATGATGAACATTTAACCATTAATCCTAACAATTAGTACATGTGAATTTCAGCTTTCACTTTTTGAAGTGCCTATAAAAGGTTCATCTAAATATAATCTTGAAAATATAAAAATTCAATTTGCTCCAACCATTTTGTCTATAACATTTATGTATTGAAATATATCAAACAAATAATATGACATATTAAAACACCAAATACAAAACACAATAAACAAGAATAGCAACCAAATCCACAAAAAAAAATTGGATTTCACTAATATTTGGGGTAGTTTAAGAGACTCAATTGAAATAAAGTCTTACATATGTGATAGTATAAATGATTTTGAAGTTTAGGCTGATTAGGTCCTACTGGATTTTATTCATAGATTCTCTTTCAATGAATTCCAAACTGATTCACCAACAAGGACCTTAATTTGATTATGAAAATTCAAACTATAATCATGAAAGTAAAAAAACAAACCCCATTTGAGAAAAAATAATCTCACAGAAATTACTTTAAGGCCTATGTCACTTTTTTTAAGCATCTTCGATGAAGCGTTGGATTACACCAGTTTCACTATATAGCATGATCTTCTTTTTCTTCTTGTTCCTTTATAGAGAGGCTTGAGCACGTCATATACAGAGAGAAGCCCAAAAAATGTATAGCCACCAGAGCATTTGAAAAAAAATGGAAAATTCTGAAAAGTCGAAAAGGAAAAGGCTGACAATTTATAGAAGAGATTTGAACATGCAAGGAAGGAAGGGAAAGAGAGAGAGAGAGGCAGAGAGAGACAGAGAGAAAAGGCCAAAGGTGAAGTAACAACATTCTGGCAATACATGTGGGTTGTATGTATTGATGATGATTATTTAGGTTTAATAGCAAATTTATTTGTATGTACAATAATATCCTAATGATATTGTTTAGGGGTAAAAATGAGAAACAAAAGTTTAACATATATGCATACTTTTAGATGTAGTATTGATGATGCACAAAGTTGATTATGTACAATCAAATCAGTCGATTGTGTGGTGTAAAACAATTAATGATGTAGTTAATAATAAAAAACAAAGATTGGGTGGTTAGATCTAGGTGACCCAAACACTAGAGGTGGCAACGGTAGCCAGAGAACTCTATTAATGAGAGAGTACACAGTTGTAGTAGAGAGAGAATAAGAGTACACTCAAGGTGAGGTGTGTGAGATCTTTCCCCATGTGTAAGGGGGTTACAATTTATAGGCATAAAGTCCTAACTGAGGCGATGACGTGAAGGTCAAGCTACTAATTTATCGGGGAGGATAGCTTCAGCTGGGGATGTACATTATCTTCAAGTAATGACTATCCTAATGATTGCTCTTCCACGTGCGTTGAATCTTTTAGACTCTTGAGTTTTGTACTGGACTGAGATCATGAGAAAAACATGGTCCACCTTTTGATGATTTGGGCTTAACACATGAACTGGGCCCAGACCTAGTTAGATCTAAACTTGTCATTTGCCCATGCCCCAAGCTCTAGTGTTGATATGGGGTTGAGGTCATAACTGAGCTCCTTCATTTAGGTAGACTAGATATTTTGTTTCACATGGTGGCTTTAGTTTTCCTCTCTATTTCATTGTTGAAGCTTATTTCTCCATTTGGTAGCACCGTTGTTGGATACCCATTGTGATAGCAAACAAATTCTTTTGCTAGGTCTCTCATTGGTTTCGGAAAAATCCATTCCTTGACATTAGAAATCCTATTTTTTTGACTAGATCTGAGAGGTGCCATTCTCTTTCTTCCTTCCACAAGCAGCAGAGAGAGAATGAATAGAGGCATGGATGATACACCAGGAGATAAAAGATAATTTGGCGAGTTACATCTTGGAAAGAGAGAGAAGCTTGGGTGGAGCCATTGATATAAACTTGGGCGACACCAAAGAAGGCGTAAGGCTGGGCGGCAAAATGGAGGACCCAAGTAAACTGATGATGTCTTTGATTTCTGAAAATTCTCTCTTTCATAAGTGATCTTGTGGTTGACAGATCCATGGTGGAGGCTCTCTATGTCACTCGGATGCTAACTTCCCTTCCTCCTAAGAAGGTGAGGTCTAATGTTCCCAATGCTTTTCAACTGAAGTCTGATGGTCCTACTTTTTCTCGAAAGGTGAGGACTGTTGGTGACCTTGCTTCTTCTCAGCATGTGACCCCTTTGAGTCCTAGGGTTAGTCCTAGGACTACTTTAGAGATTAAGACTCATGTGCAGACTTCCAATAAGACGGGACCTCTACATAATTGTCCTGCTTTCAATAGTGGCCTAGTGTCCATACTACAAGACATAAATTTTGGCTAGGAGCATCTTTGGAGGTTTGTGACACCCTCAGAGATTAAAGAAGTAAGCTTTTAGGGTCTTGAGAGTATCATTGATAGTGCGATGGAGAGCTTAACTACAGTATCCTTTTTTCTGTGTAATTTTGTCTTCTGGATGTTTTGGTCATATTGACATTCTTGCTATTGGATATTCAGATATGTTTACAATTTTTCATGCCTTTTTCAAGGATGCTCAATCTTGAAATGATGTCGAGAGCTTTGGCAAAAAAGAGACAGGCACACCAGGCTACTGAAGAGCAGTTAAGGTTAGCTCATGAGAGAGAAACACCCCTTAAGGCTGAGCTATTGGGAAACAGAGGCTACTCATGTGTGAGTAGAGACAAAGTGAGGCCGAGCTTCTGCCAACTCGTGAAAGAGTCGCTAAACTGGGGACTACGGCTAATTGTGTGAGAATAGAAGCAAAATTAGGTAGAGCTTATGGTGACTCATGAGAGAGCTGCTAAACTGGAGACTGAGGTTATTTGCGTGAAAGCAAATGCAGATTTAGACTGAGCTTTTGGCAACTCACGAGAGAGTCATTAAGCTTAAGACTGTGATTACTTGCATGAGAACAGAGACAGAATGAGGTCGAGCTTTTGGTGACTCGTGAGAGAGCAGCTAAACTTGAGACTAAGTTTGCTTGAGTGAGATTAGAGACAAAGTTAGGTCGAGCTTTTGGCTACTCGTGAGAAATTCGCTAAGCTGGAGACTAAGGCTTCTTATGTCAGAGCAGAGGCAGAGTTAGGTCGAGCTTTTAGTGACTCGTGAGAAAGTCTCTAAGCTAGAGATTGAGGCTGTTTGTGTTAGAATAGAGGCAAAGTGAGGCTGAGCTTTTGTAATGCCCCAAATACCGGGGGTCTTTAATTTAACGAAATTCTGGCAGAGTCTCCTTTGTACGGGGAGTTCTACCCAAAACACAACCTGTGCCCTTATACTACATTGACCACATCGGGTTCATTTATAAGTAGACATTACTATATAAAACTATTTACATTATGAGAGCACTAAGATAATCAATAAATAAATGAGACATCATCCCTCATCCACAAATATTTACAACGTTATCCCAAAAGAATATGCCATCTTTGGCCTTTACATTCCCAAACATTAACTATTATAGCGCAGCGAAAATTACAAAAGAAATCTAGACTACACAATGTTTCAAAAGAATATCTTAGTCTAGAACAAAAGAAAAAAACACCTCTAGATGTCCCACTCAGGATCCAAATATCCCTCTAATGAAGCCTCTCCATGCCTGGCTCATAAGCACTGAGCTCCTCCTCTGACCCATAATCTGTAAAATGTTTAACTATAGAGGGTGAGCACGAAGCTCTGTAAAAAATCTTCTCAAACTCCAACAAGGTTTAGAAAAATATATAAAAATGGTCAGTCACATTTCGCAAATAGTATATATAACTTTTGAAGAAAAACTGTGACATTTCAATAGATCTCAAGTTTAAACAATAGCAATAATTAAGTAAAAGAGTAAAACCAATTCTTCAATATATAACCACTCCAAAGAGAAAGCATTTCCAAGTTAATCATATCCACAATGAATGAAACCAATATACAAGTAATAAACCATTCCACCATAAATCGTTTCCCACAAGTTCTTGCGGAATCCCATACTTCATAAAATTCTTGTAGAAACCATTTCTGGTACAATAAACCATAACTAAAATATATTTCAAGTCTGATGTAAGACATCGCATGAATAAGCACATCGAGAATTTCCTGGCCCACACACACACAAATCCTCGCATGGATGTCAAACTTCAAGAAGGGCATCTACCGACTACATTGTCCCATACCAATGCACCGACAATAATGAATCTAACTCAGACATAGTATACTAATCCTCATACACGGCACCCGTGAGCGAAAGTAGTTTGGTCCTCGCAAGGCTAAATCCCACTACGAGTGGTAGGATAGTTCAAACCCACACGGAGTGAGAAACGCCGCTACCCATGCTATGATACCCGGTCAACGGCTACCTATGGCCATTCAAACACCTCCAAGAGGTACCATACTCCACAATTTCTCAAAACAACAAGCATATACCAAAATTCCCAATTTCACATGTACATTACTATAGAATAATTGAAGAGAAAATAAGCAAGAGGTCATTATAAACATCATTTGTTGCACAATATCAAACACTAAGTTTTGAAGTGAAAACCAAGGGAATACCAAGAGAAAAGTCCATTTTGCTTAAAAAATAATGTTTAAAGATGAAAAAGAAAGATATAATGGTTACCAAACCATCACATGGTTCAAAACATGACATTGATTGCAAGAATATAAAGAATCAAAGATTTCCTAACACATATCCAAGATTTAGAGAAAGACACATATATATATACATATATATATATATACCTAGCCTCAATGTGAAAGATTAAGAGAAAACCCCTACCTTCTTCCTTAGTTTGGTGTGAAGACCTTGAGAATTTAATCTACTTTAAGGTTAGAATCCCCTTCCTTCTTCCTTCTCAAAGCTCTCTAGGGTTAGAAATGGGTGAAATGGGGTGAAGGAGGCGGCTTTGGTGTATTTAGAAGGCAAAAATTGGGAAAAAA
This sequence comes from Ilex asprella, assembly GCA_023539305.1. Lineage (NCBI taxonomy): Eukaryota > Viridiplantae > Streptophyta > Magnoliopsida > Aquifoliales > Aquifoliaceae > Ilex > Ilex asprella. Next base: position 25,913,890 of record CM042195.1, read on the forward strand.
TTGCGATTGATCTGGGTAAATATATATGGTACCATCCAGATGGACCTTGGGCATCCAGAGGGTCCAAACTCTCTGTTTTGGATGAAATATAAGCAAGTAGTACCGTCCGGACAAAGCTTGGAGCATCCGGACGGTGGCTACTTTCTATCCCTACTTTCTGTCCCAACTTCCAGAGAAGTTTTCACCTATTTAGAAATCGATTCAGGAAATTTTCTTGAAATACACTTTTGTATCTCTAGATGTCTACTATCTACTTTCAAAATTTCAGATCAAATGGACATTAGTGTAAAAATTTATGGCCAAAATACTAGGTAGTGTCCAAAATTCTAAATTTCCAAATTTTCTCTAAAGTGTGATTTCACACCGGAATACTTTCAAACTTCTACAACATACCTTATTACCTCAACTAACATTTTAATTGCTACTCTTAAAATCTACATATTTCATACATACATCATTACACATATAAGCATATTCAAAAATAATTACTTGCTATGTAGTTATAAAATAAAAGTGTGGGGATTTACAGCTTTTGATGACTCGGGAGGATCTCTCCCAAGAAACAGAGAGGAAGAGAGAGATGATAACTAGGGTAGCCACAGGGCACCGGTAGGATAGAGTCGATAGAGCATCCACGTCAAGCGTGGGAAACGAGACTGTCAGATGCGCCAGGAGGGATGACGTCGGGCACTACTGGATGAGCTGGGCACGTGATGTCGACAGTGCACCCAGGCAGGCAAGGAGGCAAAGGCACATAGGGGCTGCGAGGCTGGCGCGGGCGCTGCGGGACTGAATACTGGGCGTTGGCTAGAGTATTTGAAAATGATGAAGAAATGGTAAAACTTTGAATGACCATAACTTTGTGCTTGGTTGTCCATTTAAGGCTTTTTAGTTTAATCCAGGAATTATTTTTTTAGGTCTACCACAATCAAATCGCCTATGGAAGTTTATGCACCAAATTTCCAAAAAAAATCATTTGTTTTTCATTGAATTTGAATTTTAACCATAAATTAGTGAAGAAAAAGAATTTTCTTGTAACTACTTTTCGTATTCCCCTCTATGTGAGGACTTAGCTTGCCTTGCTTTCATTACATCCTCAGTGTTCATGTATTTCTAAACTTTTGATAGTAATTCTAGCATGTTCTTTGTCAGGCGCTTCAAGATTGAAAACATAAGACTAGATGAGTGCAGGCCTTATGTGAAGCCATCGTGACGACTATGTCATCTGGCTCTTCATTCTAGAGGACTTCCTCGTTAAAGAAAGTGAGGTAACTCGTTAGGATTTCGTCTCAGTCATGCTTGATGTTGAGGATGTGGATGGTAGGCTTTTGGTGTCGGAATCTCCCAATAAAGTGTGTGACAAAGGACTTGCTTAGTTCAGCGAAAGGGTGAATGGAAGCAAAGGTAAGCTTGGCGATCCATTGGCAAGTAGATCCTTTGAGGGTGGTAGGTAAAGCCTTGCACATGATCTCATCTGGTATGTTGTACAGTTGTATTAGGAATTTATATGTGTCAAGGTGGTCAAGTAGATCTTTGGAGCAATCAAAAGCTTCGACGGTTGGCATCTTGAACTTTTAGAGAATAGGGTAGTTGGCCACATCAGGCACGAAAGGCGTGACAGTACGCCTCACAAGATAATAGACAGTTTCAGGCTCTCGTGCCTTAATGGCGTTCTAAATTTCAGCGAGTTGGTTTTATACCACCTTGATTTTTCTTGTTCCAATGGTTAGGGATATCACAAGTGGGGTTGTTCGTGTAGCTTTCATGGTCCCCAAGTTGGTTTTCCCCTCGTCCTCTGGGGAATGAGGGTGGCCGACATGGAATGAGGGAGCAAGCCTAAGAAGAGGGGAAGCATGAGGCCCTTGGCGCCCTAGGTGAGGCACCTGGGTTGCCTTTCCTCCTTTTTGATGTTGGGAGGCGACTCTTTCAAGACTCCCAGAAAGCATTAACATAAGGATCTGTTGGTTCTGGTTAACCAGTTGTTACATGGTCTCCAACAGTTGCTGGGATTCAGGGACGGAGTTCATCAGTGGTGGCAATCGCTCGTCGTGATGTGGCGGACCATCTTCCACCTGGTGGTTCATGGATCTAGTTGTGATTGTCATTATAGGTAGGAAGACTGTCAAGTGAGAATCAAATCGTTCCCACAAACGACACCAAATTGATGATGAACAAAGTCCATTATGTGCAATCAAATCTTTCGAGTGTGTGGTGTAAAGGAATTAATGAAGTAGTTAATAATAAAAGACAAAAATCTGGTGGTTGTGTCTAGGTGATCTAATCACTGAAGGCAACACGGTGACTGGAGAACTTTATTAATGAGAGAGTACAAGGTTGTAGGAGAGAGAGAGGGTGAGAGAGAAAGAGAGCAAGAGTATGCTTAAAGTGAGGTGTGAGATTTGCCCCCATGTATAGGGGTTTACAATTTATAGGCATAAAACCCTAGTTGAGGCGGTGACAAGAAGGTCAAGCTACTAATTTATCGGAGAGAATAGTTATAGTTGGGGAGGAGCAATATCTTGAAGTAATGGTTATCCCTATGATTGCTCTTTCACGTGCGTTGGCTCTCCCTAAACTCTTGAGCTCTAGATTGAACTAAGACTATAAGCTAAATTTGGCCTGCATTTTGATAATTTGGGTTTCATCGATGAATTGGGCCCAAACCCAATTGGATCTGGGCAGGTCAAGTATGATTATAGGTAGTATGATATGATATGATATGATATGATAATAACTATATAATTAAATCACAAAAGATAAATAAAATGATTTTTACTTTTCGCAGTTGAGATCGTTATAAATTTTACTTTAAAGCTAATTCAATGTCTAATATTAACTCCCCAAATTAAATAGGGAAAATAAGCTCCCTAAGGGTGTGTTTGGAGTAACTTTTTAAAAGTACTTTTGGAATTATAATTTTTCATAAGCACTTTAAAACAAATAGTGTTTGGAACTGCTCTACCACCACCAGTGCCACCACCACCGTCATTGCCAAAACCGCCACCCCACCACCACTTCTGCCACAACCACCACCACCACACCCACCACTGTCACCACCACCACCGCTGTCACCCCACTGCCACCGCCCACCACCACCACTGTCGTCGCACACCACAGATTGTAACCATTGTCGACCACCATCATCATCATCTCATCGTTATATTTATTACCACTACCACTATCATCCCACCACTATCGTCACCTACCACCACCACCATCGTTACCCACCACCACTTTCACCCACTACCATCCACACACACCACCACCATCGTCATCACTCATGGTTTTCAATACCACCATCGTCATCCAAAATCCACCACCATCGTTACCCAAAATCCACCACTATCATCACCGTTGTCACCCACGACTACCACCACCACCACGATCATCACTGCCCACCACAGTCGTCACCGTCTCCCACCACCACCACTGCTACTCAGCACCACTACCACCACTCACCTTTACTTCTATCGGTGCTTAAATTCTTTTATCTCTTATCTATGTTTATGACTTGATTTTAGGTGTAAATATAAATATATTTATAATTAACATTTTTTTAGTTACTCCATTCCTTCAGACATGATCAATAACTAATATATATATTTATAGACCCACACATGTGCATACAAGAGGTGATTGTGAAACATTCAGAATGTCGTTACCCATATCTTCCACTGGTTTTTCCTACAATTTGATACATCTTATCCTATGGAATAACAAAAAACAACAACAAAAAAGTGAAGAACAAAAATACTAGCGCAAAGAAAGAAAAGAAAACAACCTAACAGTAACAGAGATAGAAAATGTCATCTTCAGAGAAAAGCAATTACGTATGCTATCTAATAGGGCATTTATATAGATTAATATATTATTATATAAAGTTAATAGCATTTTTTTGTCGTTACACTGCATTTTTTATTAATTTGGTCCCTAAAGTATTCAATTCGTGTTATTTTGGTTCTCACAATGATGGAGCATTAAGTTTTTGGCATAATGATCACGTGTTGAGCACGTGATACTGTCTTAAAAAAATGTCATGCGCCCACTTCCATCAAAAATCATAATATCCCGTATATGTGAAGATTAAAATATCACGAATTGAATGATTTATTGACCAAGTTGATATATTGAGAATTAAACTAACAAAAAACTCATACTTTAAGGATAAAAAATACTATTATATATATATATATATATATATATATATATATATATATATATACAA
>CM042195.1:25923114-25954118 GCA_023539305.1 Ilex asprella
TATATATATATATATATATATATTCTAGCCTCAATGGACAAGAGTGGAAGAAAACTCCTACCTTGCTTCCTTAGTTTTGTGTGAGAACTAGAAAATTTGAACTTTTCCAACTTGAATCAACACTTTAAATTCTTCTTTTTCCCCTTTTTTTCTTCCTCTCTAAGCCTCTCTAGGGTTAGAAATATTGAAATGAGGCTAATGGAGGTGTCCATATGTATTTATAGGAGGCGAAATGGTCCCCTGTGCGCGAATTTGAAACTTAGAATTTGTAACTCACGTTCAAACGTCATTTGGCGTTCGAACGTCAATAGTGCAATTTCTTGCTTCACGTTTGAACGTCACTTTGACATTCGAACTTTAGTTGCTCCACAGACACCAAAGTACTGGGACTACCTTCATTCGAACGTCTCTTCACGTTTGAACATCCTCCCAATTTCTACTAAAACGTCCAGTACAGTTTTTACCTATTTAGAGGTCAATTTGAAAATTTTTTGTGTAATACTCTATTGTAGCTGTGGAAGTCTATTATCTACTGTCCACATATCAGCTCAAACGGATATCAGGGTGAAAAGTTATAGTGCAACCACCAGGAAGTGTCCAAAATCCTAAATCCCTAATTTTATCTAAAATGTGTTTGAACTTCGGAATACTTCCCAACTTCCATTACATACCCTATTACCTCACCTAACATTTTTATTTATACACTTACAATCCACATAGTTCATGCCTACATCATTACATATATTAGCATTTCAAAAAAAATATAATTATGTTACTATATAATGGTAAGAATGTGGGGGTTTAAAATCTACTCCCTTAATGAAAGTTTCGTCCTCAAAACTTACCTTAAGTAGAGAACAAATTAGGGTACTTCTCTCGCATCTCCAGCTCTAGTTATCAGGTAGCTTCCTCCACCCCATGATATTGCCACAAGACTTTCACCAGTTGGATGACTATATTGCAAAATACCTTCTCCTTGGTATTGAGAATCTCTATCGGTTGTTCTTCATATCTTACTCCATCTTGAATTTCAATATCCTCCAAATCCACGACATGTGTTGTATCAGATTGCCACTTTCTCAACATTGACACATGAAACACGTCATGTACCCCTGACAATTGAGTTGGTAACCGAAGTTGATACGCCACTTTGCCCACCGCTTTGATCACTTCAAATGGTCTGATGTACCTTGGAGCTAATTTTTCCTTCTTACCAAATCTAAACACTCCTTTTTTAGGTGACACCTTGAGGAACACATAGTCCCCCTCTTAAAATTCCAAGGGTCTTCTTCTTCTATCCATGTAATTTTTTTGTCTACTCTGTGTCATGCTTAGTCTTTCTCTAATTAGTTGAATTTCCTAAGTAGTCTCCCGAACAATTTTTAGCCCAAACAAGCTATTTTCTCCAGTTTCTAACCAATAATTTGGGGACCTATATGGTCTTCCATACAATGCCTCATAAGGTGTCGTGCCAATGCTAGATTGAAAACTATTGTTATATGCAAATTCCACTAACGACAAATAATCATTCCAACTTCTTTTGAAGTCCAATACACAAGCTCGTAACATGTCCTCTAAAATTTGTATGACCTTCTCAGATTGGCCATCCGTTTGAGCATGAAAAGGAATGCTAAATTTAAGTCTGTCCCCATAGCTCATTGTAGAATTTGCCACAATTACGCCACAAAACAAGAATCACGGTCCAACACAATAGAGAGTGGAACTCTATGTAATCTAAAAATCTCACCAATATAAAGCTTGCTTAAGTTCTCTAAAGTGTCACTGATCTTCGTACTCAAGAAATGAGCAGACTTTGTGAGTCTACTATAATGACCAATATGACATTATGACCTCGTGACGTCCGTGAAAAAATAGACATGAAATCCATGGTGATGTGATTCCACTTCCACTTTGGTATAGGTAAGGACTATAGTAATCCTCCGGGTTTTTTTCAATCTTTACCTGTTGACACATTGCACACTTTGTAACATACTTAGCCATATCTTGTTTCGTCCCTTTTCACCAATATAGATGCTTCATGTCTCTATCCATCTTAGTACAACCTGAATGTATGGATAATTTTGAACTATGTCACTCACCCAACACTTTTTCTCTTACTTGGTGATGAGCACATAATATTGCACGTTTCATGGCCTCATTACATTCATTATAACTCAACTTTTACATTTAATTACTTAGTGTTAGCCTATTTTATGAATAATGTTGAATTCTCGATGTTGCATGTTTTGATAGCTTAAATGTTGGATTTTAGGACCTTGCAACTATGTTGGATGTGTGATTCACACAAAACTTTGTGTATTTTTTTGTTCTTTTCATCTCGGTTTAATTGTTTATGAAGATTAAAATGAGGAGATTTGTTGTAATTGAGCGTGTATTGATAATATTTGGTTTTATGCAGTTAAGACTTCCAAAACAAAGTTTTGATGAATGGAGTTGAAGGCTAGCCTTGATGATGGAGTAGAAGAAGAAGGAAAGAAGAATTAGACATAGCTACCGCATGACTACCGGTAGTCGCTGGCTACTGGAGTTACAGCTACCGCATGACTACCGGTAGTCGCTGGCTACTGGAGTTGCAGCTACCGCATGACTACCGGTAGTCGATGCCCTCTGCAGTTGCTGCTACCGCATGACTACCGGTAGTCACACCCCGATCTACCGATAGTCAATTCTGATTTTTTCCAAATTCTGCATGCGCCCCTCAGCTGTCTTGTGGACCCCACCATACCATCCCCCTGCCTCCCTCCTGCACGCCACATTACTTTTCATGATGTTCACAGCTGCCTTGGACGTTTTTGGAGGCTTTACATTAAATGAAGAGAGAGAGGATGGGATGTGCTGGGTGTGCAGACATGCTCTGCCACCCCCTGTTTTTCCCTGATTGCTGCACCCCTATTGATGGAGATCACATCTCCAGGCTATCCCTGGTCTCCTGGCACGTTTTTTATGATGAAAGATCTCCATTGCAAGAAAAGAGGGGAGGATGGAAGAGAAGGGGGCTGCCATGTGGGTGGCAGGCTAAGCTCCTCCTAGCCTGTGTAACCCATCCAAATCACCTGCCATTGATGGGAGGTCTGATCTCATAGATAGGGGACCTTCATGGAAAAAAATTGAAGACACACACTTCATATATCTCAGCATTATTCAACATTGGAGGGGTGGCTACCTAAGCTTAGGAGTAGAATAAGAAGATGAATAGTGCTAGAAGTTTACATTTTTGCATTTTCTTCATTCCAATGTCTTATAATCTCTTGTAAGGATCTTCTAAACTTTGTTTAAAGTCTTTAATATCATTTATTGCAAGTTCATTTCTAGTTTAATCCTTTACTCTAGCTTTCACCATTGTTGTTTGAACTTTTCTTTATTTCTTAGCTTAAAATGGGTATTGAATGTTTTTCTTCATAATTTAAGATTTCTTGCTTTAAGTTAAGTTTCATGCTCCATTTCATCCTTGTCTCTTTACATTATGAATGTCTTGCGTTTAATATGAGTAGTTAAGATTTAAGTTGGTTAATCCAAGGGAAGACCTCCTCTTGGGGATTTCATTTCAACTCTTCTTCATTCCTTCCTTTTGAGTCAAATGGTTCGGTTTGACGGGGTTGAGAGTGGATGAGTTGGTGAGCCTTTGATATCTCGTAGGCCTAGTCACGGTTTATGCTTAGATACTCACCAATCTCGTCCCTAGCTTCCCCCGAATCAATCGTTCATTCATGCTCAATCGGAGGAAGGCTTTGAGTTGATTTGGTATTCCCATTGGAATGAATCCTTCGGATTAGCCAACACTTGTTTTCTTGCATTTTCATTTACAAACACAACCCCAAAACATAAACAAAAGATTTTTCATTTTTTTTACCTTTTTACAAAATCACTTTCACAAAACTCCCTTTCCTTCCCTGAGGAGACGACCTTGGAATACTTTCCAAGTAAAACACGACACACAAAAGTCTCCTTACGATTGGGGAGCATTTTTGTGCATACACATCCCATTTTACATCATTCTATTTCCCGTGCCTCATTGCCCTTTCTATTGACACTATCCCTAGGGGAAGAAATCTTTCTCCCCCGACCATACATTGCATCATTTGAGGGAGAGTAATTGGGGGTTATTTGAGGTTAGGTTTATCAAGAAATCACTTGGTCATTGTTTGTCACGCATAGTGTAAAACTCAGGAAATATTAAACTTTTTTCGAAAATGGCAAAATGGTCATTTTGTCATTATAATGCGTATTTAAAATACTCATATTCGAGACCTCGGATGAGAAAATGGAGTTCGTTGTTGGACTCGTATCGCGAAATCTAGTCACCTTGTCGAATTTCATCGAATTCTGAGATAGTCGGATGTTTTGCACGTCGTTCGAGACGACTGGGTGACGGATGACCTCATAAAGGTCTCCAAATATAATTATCTTAAATTTTAAGTATAATTGGATTAAAGTATCAATAACATTAATTTGAGCTAAACACGGAAAGTAATAAATCATTTTGGGGTAAAATCGAACCCGAATAAGCGGGGGACACTTGGCACGACCTTGGCCAAGTCTCAAAAAATATAAATATGGCCTTAAATGGGATATTTCAGCAGAAATATCTCATTGCACAACACATTTCAACCGCCCAAGGAGAGAGAGAAAGAGAAGAGAGAAAACTTGTTTTCTTTACCTTTATTCTTCGATTTTCCGGACTTCCGTCGCTCGAATTCCATCGAGCCAAGAGGAGAAATCGATCTCCGTCATGAGAGCTACTTCTACGTACAAAAAATAAGAGATTTCACCAAAGATTCAAAAGTGGAGATTTGAGAAATCAAGAGTTCTTGAGTTATTTTGTTGTTATAGAAGTCTTCTACACTTCTATTGAGGTAGAGTTCTTCCTACCTTGGATCATTCCTTCTTTAGATGTTGGTAGATTAAGGGTTAAATTTATACATGCCTATATATTGACTTGTATATATGTCTATGGTAATGGAAGTGAAAAAGTGAGCATGGAAAGGATTTAGGCTAGCTTCTAGCTTAATTTTGATATAAGGAAGTTACATGTAATTGTTCTTGTAACTTAGAAAATCTTAAGGCATGCTATGTATTTTAGAAATCGTGCCTTTAAGGTGTTTGATGAAATGCCTTGATTGTTTTAGATGGTTGTTTGATGTCATTGGAATAACATGTTGAATGTGTTGTTGACATATGCTTATTGATATGTTGTTTATGACAATTTATGGAAATTTATGCTAGAAATGTCAATTTTCATGGAATATTAAGATGTGTAGAAAATATTGTTCATGTGGTGTTCATTACATGTTGGGCATGATCATGGCATCACATTCATAACATGCAAGAGTGTGGGTGTGTGGGTGCATGGTTGATCAACACCCAATTTGGTGCTTGATGGGTGGGCTCAGGAAAAATTGAATTGAAGATCCAATTGAGTCTCACGGTTGCATGCATGAAAACTTGTGTCAGGTATAGCAAGAAGGGTTAGACACTCTCTCGGGTGCAAGACCCGGCCATATGGTTCAGACACTTCTTGGCGGTGAAATTCTAGAAAAGTGTCATGGTGTACGGAACCGGTGGTTGTGCTACCAAAATCCATTGCCCAACAAAAATACAAGATTTTGAATTATAAAGTTCTCATTCAGTGAGTAACAACCATCAATGATGTGATTTTAAAATGAAACAACTTTTGTTTTCAAATGATCATTGGATGGGTTTTCTGTCAAGTGAAAATTCATTTCACAAGTGCATTGCATTGTGTTATGGGAGTCGGTGAGGACTTGATTTGAAGTGCATGAGTGAGTATCATCCCATTTCATGGCATGACATGGTTGCATTCCAACATTGAATGCATATTCTTTCATGGAATGGTGGGTTATATGTTGCTTGTGAGTATTGCATGAGCATGAGTGTCTAGGGGGAGTAATCTCTGTAGGATCTACTTTACTGGGCATTGGCTCACCCTATATGAGAACACATTTTAGGTGCGGAGTATATACTGGTGGACGGACCACATTCGGATCGCCAAGGTTGAAGAAAAGCCAAGATGTGGCTTATTTTGAGATGTGTAAATTAAGTAAAGAAAAATTGGTTTTCTTTTTGATCACGTAAACCTATGGTATTGAATGTAATAAAAATTGTATAAATGTCATGTTATATGAGTTGAGTTTGGTTGTATATGTGTTGGTTGGTTTTGAGAAGCTTTGAAATGAATTGGAAAGGAAAAACTATTCAAATGGGCAAGATCTGGGTTTAGCTACCGGTAGTCAACAGGTAGTCGTGGACGAGAAGGTCTCAGGCTACTGGTCGTCAACCAGTAGTCATTGGTCAAGCGGATTCTAGCTACCGGTAGCTAACAAGTAGCTTTCGGTAGAGATTTTCCAGAATACCCGAGCTATTGGTAGTCAATAGACACATACCGGTAGCCAGTCCAAAATTCTAAAATTTTAAAAATTATTTTGCCAAGTTTTAGGCTTAAAATTTCCTTCCTTTAAATGACCAAATTGGACCCTAATGGGGTTTAAATCATGGTGTGTTGGACTTGGATGTTTTTAACGTTGTGTCGGGTAATGCGACATCAACTAGTATTTCCGCGGGTTAACGGGTTGTCAACGGTTAATTAATGACCCCCGAATTTTGGGGCGTCACAGCTTGGTATCAAAGCATAGGTCATAGATCTTATATGGTCCTTGTGGGAAATGAGTCTATCATTGGCCACAACTAAAGCCTTAGGTAAATTGTTTATCTAAACTTGATGGGGCATGGGTCTAGACCATTGCATTCATTGTGCATTCATGTTACCTGCTTTATATGCTACATGATTATATGATAAATGACATGTGAATTATATGCATGGTGTCATGTATATGAAAAGAAGAACACTAGGTTTAGAAAACAAAACCCAGGGTTATGTTCGGAGAAAGGGATGAACGGGATGGTTCATAGTATGAATGTCTACTAGTGGGTGACATGTGCCCTACTAGTGAGACAATGAGAAAGTTCTCAATGTTTAAATGTTAATCCCTGCTTTGGGATGGGATTTGAGACTCTATTGCTATCTGACTTATGTAGATAGCTAATCGAGGAACAGGGCGCCAAGGCGATGGGCAGCATAACAACCAACCACCACGGCCTTTGACCAACAAGCCTTTATGGAGGCTATTGGTACTGTGGCTGCTACCATTGCATAAGCTAGTGTTGCAGTTGCCACAATTGCACAGGCTAGTGCAAATGTGAGTCAAGGAGGGCCAAGTAAGCTCCATAGGTTCAAGGCATACAAGCCTCTAACCTTCTTAGGAGGAGGGGATCCAATGGTAGCTGACCATTGAATTCAGAAAGTGAAAAAGATCTTGAGGGCTATGGAGATCACCTCCAGTGCCATCAAGATAACTCTGGCTACTTTTCAGTTGGAAGGAGAATCCCAAGTGTGGTGGGATTGAGTCAAAGCCTCAAGGGACTTGGAGGCAATGACATGGGAGAAGTTCCGTGAGCTTTTCATGGGCAAGAGTACTATTTGACTCTGGTGTATCGCATTCATTTATTTCTGCATCAAGTGTGAAAGATTTGGGCTTAGAGGTTGAAACCTTGGAAGAGCCATTGCATGTAAGTTCTCTCTTAAGAGCAAGGAGAGGGTTGATCAGATATGTCGAGGTTGTGAGTTAGAAATCTCAGGAATTCTACTCACTGTGGACCTTCGGGTCATGGACATGTCAGAGTTTGATGTCATCATTGGTATGGCTTGGTTGACGGTACATTGTGTTGTTATTGATTATGATCGTAAAAAGGTCACGGCTTATACGCCTGAGGGTGTTTGTTTTAATTTTCAAGGGGAAAGACACAGTGCTTTACCCCAGGCCATATACAACGCTTGATGGCACGGACAATTGATAGGTTGGCTAGCAAGCCTTACCTTAGAGGACGAGGCGAGACAGAAGTTTGGTCTACCTCGGGTGGTATGTGAGTATGAGGATATTTTTTCGGATAAACTACCAAAATTACCTCCACATAGGGATGTAGACTTCACCATTGAGTTACATCCAAGTACATCGCCCATTTCTATGACTCCATATAGGATGACACCTGCTAAGTTGTAAGAACTCAAGGTCCAATTGCAGAAATTGTTGGACAGGGGGTTTATTAGACCGAGCACTTAACCTTGGGGCGCTCCGGTGTTATTTATAAAGAATGACAAGACCCTTCGACTATGCATAGATTATTGGCAATTGAATAAGGTTACTATCAAGAATAGGTACCCTTTTATCGAGGATTGATGACTTGTTTGACCAACTGAGAGGAGCGCGGGTCTATTTCCAAAATAGATCTCTACACTGGTTACCATCAGTTGAGGGTTAAGAAGACAAACATCCTTAAGACAGCGTTTAGGACACGGTATGGGCACTTCGAATTTACTGTCATGCCCTTTGAATTGACGAATGCCTCGGCGGCATTCATGGATCTCATGCATAAGTTGTTTTAACCCTATCTAGATCAGTTTGTCATAGTTTTTGTTAACGACATCTTGATTTACTCTAAGTCTGAGGAAGAGCATGAGGGTCACTTGAGGATTGTTCTCCAGACCTTAAGAAATCATCAGTTGTACGCCAAGTTCAGCAAGTGTGAATTCTGGCTGACTGAGGTAAATTTTTTGGGACATGTAATGTCGGCTTCAGGTGTATCTGTAGACCCGAAGAAGGTTGAGGCAGTCACGAATTGGGAGAGGCCGAAGTCAGTCTTCGAGATACACAGTTTCTTGGGATTGGCAGAGTATTATAGGTGGTTCATTAAGGACTTCTCTTGATTAGCTGCACCTATGACGAAGTTGACCCAAAATGAGGTTAAGTTTGAGTGGAATGATTCTTGTGAGAAGGCATTACAGGAGTTGAAGATGAGGCTTACTTCAGCTCATATTCTGATAGTTCCTGAGAGGGGACAGAGGTACACAGTGTATTGTGATGCCTCGAAGGATGGACTGGGATATGTCTTGATGCAGTCCGGGAGGGTAGTCGCTTATGGTTCTCAGCAGTTGAAGAATCACGAACAGAATTACTCCAAACATGACATGGAGTTGGCGGCTATTGTCTTTGTCTTAAAGGCTTGGCGCCACTATCTATACGATGAGCAGTTCGAGGTATTTTTGGACCACAAAAGTCTGAAGTACATCTTTACACAGTGGGACCTCAATATGAGGCAACACAGGTGGATGAAGTTTCTAGAGAACTATGACATTACTTTGCACTACCATCTAGGTAAGGTAAATGTGATGGCTGATGCACTTAGCTAAAAACATGGGAAGTCTTGGCTAGAGTGGTTTTCCAAAAGTGGCAGATGCTTGAGACTGTGGGACAGTTCAGGCTACATTATATGGGTCAGGCTCAAGGTACTTTGGGGAGTTTGGTGGCTATGCCTTTCCTACTGAGCAGGGTGATTGAGGCAGGTACAGGTGATGAGGGCTGGGCCATTCACTCGAATGGTAGTCTTCAGTATCGAGGAAGTGTTGTGGTTCCTCAGTTGGCAGATTTGAGAGAGAAGATCCTTAGGGAGTTTCATTGCTTTCATTTTACGGTTCATCCAGGTGGCATGAAGATGTATCATGATCTTCGTCCCCAGTATTACTGGAGCGGAATGAAGAGACAAGTGGGCGACTTTGTCAGTCGATGCCTCACATGTCAACAAGTGAAAGCTGAACATCAAAGGCTAGCAAGATTACTCAAGCCCTTGGAGGTAGCCGAGTGGAAGTAGGAGCATGTCACGATGGACTTTGTGGCTCACTTACTACGGACATCGCGAGGACATGATGTTGTGTGGGTGATAGTAGACCGACTTACTAAGTCGGCACACTTTTTAGCGGTGCAGATGACCTTCACAATGAAGGAGTTCTGCAAGTTATATATGATTGTCCAGCTACATGGGGTACCCGTATCTATAGTATCAGATCGGGATCCCAGATTTACGGCTCACTTTTGGGAGAGTTTTCAGCAAGCCATAGGGACACAACTGATAATGAGCACTGTTTTTCATCCTTAGACGGACGGTCAATCGGAGAGGACCATCAGATGTTAGAGGACATGCTACGAGCATGCGTTCTAAATCTCAAGGGTAGCTGGGAAAAACACTTACCCTTAGCGGAGTTTGCCTACAACAACAGTTATCAGGCGAGCATATAGATGGCACCCTATGAGGCATTATATAGGAGGCCTTGTCGTTCTCCGGTTTGTTGGATGGAGATGGGAGAGACGTCTTCTACGGGTCCAAAATTGGTTAGAGACACTTCGGAGAAGGTGGATTTGATACAGAAGCGCCTTCTCACGGCACAGAGCCGATCGAAGAGCTACGCCGACAAATGGCAGCGACCTCTGAAGTTTGAGGTGGGAGATCATATCTTCTTGAAGTAATACCTACAAAAGGAGTGGTTAGATTCGGCAAGCAGGGAAAGCTATTGCTGAGGTACATCGAGCCCTTCGAGGTACTAGAGAGGGTGGGTATAGTCGCTTACAGGTTGGCGTTACCGCCAAATATATCGGGTGTTCATGCAGTATTTTATGTCTCTATGCCCCGAAAATACACCCCGGATCCGACTCATGTGGTGGATTGAGGCGAACTTGATGTTGGTACGGATGGAACCTTCGAGGAGGGACCAGTGCGTATCATAGATAGCCAAAATCAGGTTTTACCAGGCAAGACCGTGAGGCTAGTGAAGGTGTTGTGGCAGTACCAAGGAGTGGAAGAGGCAACATGAGAGCGTGAGGACACTATGCATACCTATTATCCTTTCTTATTTAAGGATAGAGGTATTTTTCTATTAGGCATTTAGTGTTAGATGACTGCGGTATATGCTAGATGATTGTTGCATATGCATGTGAATATATGTGTATGTGGGTGTGAATTTCGGGGACGAAAATCTTTTAAGGAGGGAAGAATGTAAAAATCGGAAAAATTTAAACTATTTTCGGAAAGAGAAAAATGGTCATTTTGCCATTGTAATGTGTATTAAAAATACTCATGTTCTAGACCTCGAATGAAAAAATGGAGTTCGTCGTTGGACTCATATCGCGAAATCTAGTCATCTTGTCGAATTTCGAGATAGTCAGAAGTTTTGCACGTCGTTTGAGGCGATTAGGTGATAGATGACCCCACAAAGGTCTCCAAATATAATTATCTTAAATTTAAGTATAATTGGATTAAAGTACCAATAACATTAATTTGAGCTAAACATGGAATGCAATAAACCGTTTCGGGGCGAAATCGGACCCAAATAAGTGGGGGACACTTGGCATGACCGGGGCCAAGTCTTGAAAAATATAAATAAGGCCTTAAATGGGATATTTCAGCAGAAATATCCCATTGCACAGTCCATTTCAGCCGCCCAAGGAGAGAGAGAGAAAGAAAAAAGAGAAAACTTGTTTTCTTGATTCAATTTCTCGGACTTTCGTCCCTTGGATTCCGTCGAGCCAAGAGCGAAAATCGATCTCTGTCACTAAGTCTACATTTACGTACCAAAAATAAGAGATTTCACCGAAGATTCAAAAGTAGAGATTTGGGAAATCAAGTGTTCTTGAGTTATTTTGTTCTATTGAGGTAGAGTTCTTCCTACCTTGGATCATTCCTTCTTTAGATGTTGGTAGATTAAGGATTAAATTTATACATGCCTATATATTGACTTGTATATATGTCTATGGTTATGAAAGTAGAAAAGTGAGCATGGAAAGGATTTAGGCTAGCTTCTAGCTTAATTTTGATATAAGGAAGTTACATGAATTGTTCTTGTAACTAAGGAAATCTTGAGGCATGCTATGTGTTTTATAAATTGTGCATTTAAGTTATTTAATGAAATGCCTTGATTGTTTTAGATGGTTGTTTGATGCCATTGGAATAATATGTTGAATGTGTTGTTGACATATTCTTATTGATATGTTGTTTATGATGATTTATGAAAATTAATGCAAGAAATGTCAATTTTCATGGAATATTAAGATGTGTAGAAAATATTGCTCATGTGGTGTTCATTACATGTTAGGCATGATCATGACATCACATTCATGGGCTATATGCATGAGTGTGGGTGTGTGGGTGCATGGTTGATCAACACCAAATTTGGTGCTTGATGGGTGGGCTCGAGACAAATTGAATTGAAGATTCAATTGAGTCTCACGGTTGCATGCATGAAAACTTGTGTCGGGTATAGCAAGAAGGGCTAGATACTCCCTCGGGTGCAAGACCCGGCCACATGGTTCAGACACTTCTCGGCGGTGAAATTCCAGAAAAGTGTCATGGTGTACGGAACCGGCGGTTGTGATACCAAAATCTATTACCCAACAAAGACACAAGATTTTGATTTATAAAGTACTCATTCAGTGAGTAACAACCATCAATGATGTGATTTTATAATGAAACAACTTTTATTTTCGAACGATCATTGGATGGGTTTTCTGTCAAGTGACGATTCATTTCACAAGTGCATTACATTGTATTGTGGGAGTCGGTGAGGACTCGGGTTGAAGTGCATGAGTGAGTATCATCTCATTTCATGGCATGACATGGTTGCATTCCAACATTGAATGCATATTCTTGCATGAAATGATGGGTTATATGTTACTTGTGAGTATTGCATGAGCATGAACGTCTAGGGGGAGTAACCTCTGTCGGATCTACTTTACTGAGTGTTGGCTCACCCTATACGGGAACACATTTCAGGTGTGGATTATACGCCGGTGGACGGACCACATTCGGGTCGCCAAGGTTGAAGAAAAGCCAAGATATGGCTTATTTTGAGCTTTGAAAATTAAGTAAAGAAAACTTGGTTTTCTTTTTGATCATGTAAACCTATGGTATTGAATGTAATAAAACTTGTATAAATGTCATGTTATATGAGTTGAGTTGGGTTGTACACGTGTTAGTTGGTTTTGAGGAGATTTGGAATAAATTGGAAAGGAAAAACTATTCAAATGGGCAAGATCTGCGTTTAACTACAGGTAGTTAACAGGTAGTCGTGGACCAGAAGGTCTCAAACTACTGGTAGTCAACCGGTAGTCATTGGTCCAGAGGGTTCTGGCTACCAGTAGCTAACAAGTAGCTTTCGGTAGAAATTTTCCAGAATACCCGAGCTACTGGTAGTCGATTGACACCTACTGGTAGCCAATCCAAAATTTTGAAATTTTAAAAATTATTTTGCCAAACTTTGGGCTTAAAATTTGCTTCCTTTAAATGACCAAATTGGACCCTAATGGGGTTTGAATCATGGTGTGTTGGACTTGGATGTTTTTAACGTAGTGTCGGGTTATGCGACATCAACGGGTATTTCCGCGGGTTGACGGGTTGTCAACGGTTAATTATTGACCCCCAGATTTTGGGGCGTCACACATAGTCTTCCACGAAACTGTAACTCATCATAATGTATAGACCAATTCTCAATAATCTCATTCCTCCCCAATCTACCCCAGATAACTCCTAACTCGGTATCTAATCGTTGCAACTCTACAATCCTTTGTCGGAGAATTGGTTAAGCTACAAGATTTAATAAGCATGATCGATCCTCTTGTCTATCCACCAATAGATCAAACTCCTCCAAAGAGTCAATCATCTTCCACCTATGAACAACAAGAACATTGATTTCACCCCGAGACTTTCTGCTAAGTGCATCGGCTACTACATTAGCCTTCCCCGGATGGTAGTTTAGTGTGAAATCGTAGTCTTCTAGATATTCAATCCACCTTCTTTGCCAAAGGTTTAAGTCTTTCTATGTAAAGATATACTTGAGGATGTTATGATCTGAAAACACTTGAAACTTTTCTCCATACAGGTAACACCTCCACCACTTAAGAGCAAAAGTCACAGCAGTAAGCTCCAATTCGTGAGTGGGATAATTCTGCTTGTGGATCTTTAGTTGTCTCGAGCCATAAGCAACTACCTTACATCACTGCATAAGCATACATCGAGACATGAGCATAAGAAAGGTTTTAAATTCAGAAAGTGATGAAGGGGAATTTTTAGATAGTTCATTTTCTGAAGAGGAAGAACTATGTAATAATAATAAAATAAGCAGTAATTCATCTGATGAACATCAGTCAGAACATGATAATGTATGTTCATCACACTGTCAAGCACAAACTAATTATTATAAGACCATTTTAGATATGAATGGATTAAGTATAAATACTTTGACTAAGTCACAAATATTAATTCTTGATCTTATAAATCAAATTCAATATCCAGTATCAAAAAGGAAAGCTAATGAACAATATTTAGAAATAACTCCAAAAGAGAAGAAACCTTCTCTAGCTCAACCTTATTCCTTAGAAGAAGTTCTTAATAGAATAGAAAATATGATAATTGAAGTAAAAGAAGCTTCGTTGCAAGACCTTAAAAGAGAAATTAATCACAAATAAAAACAATAAAACAAAGACTTTTGGCACTTGAGAAAATGTCAATTAAAAACAAAGAAGATACTAAAGAGTGTGAATATTTAAATGTATTAGAAAAAATAACTTATCAAAAATGGTATGTTAAGATCATACTAGTAATAAACCCAGAATTCACTGTTGAACCCATTATTTTAATAGATAGTGGAGCAAACATGAACTGTATTAAGGAATGACTAATTCCTTCTAAATATTTTGAAAAAACCAACTCAATCATTAGGACCGACTGATTATTCAAAATTAAATATAAAATTTAAACTTTCAAATGTTTACATTTGTAATCAAGGAATTTGTACTCTTACTACTTTTATGCTTATAGCAAATTAAAATCAATTAGTAATTTTGGGTACACCATTTTTAGCTATGATTGAACCCATAGAAAGAATAAATTTTATAAGAATGTTAACTGCTTTAAATGGAAAACAAATATTATTTAAGTTTATAACTCTATCACAAATAAAATTATAAATTAGATAAAAGAAAATTTAATTCATAAAGAGAATCAATTAAATTTCTTGAAAAAGACAAATGTCTTAATTATATCTGATAAACTTAACTCACATGAATTTAAAATTAAATTAAGGGAAATTGAAAATCAGACAACTATAGAAATATATGATACCATTCATACTACTTTTTGGGAAAGGAAAAAACATGTTGTCAGTCTTCCTTATATCAAGGAATTTAATGAAAAGGATATTCCTACTAAGGCTAAGCTAACACAGACGAATAAAGAATATCTAGAAATTTGTAAAAAAAAAATTGATTCATTAATGAAAAAATCATTAATTAGAAAAAGCTATTCACCATGCAGTTGTGCATATTTTTATGTTAATAATGCTGCAGAAAAGGAGCGAGGAGTTCCTCGATTGGTAATTAATTACAAACCTTTAAATAAGATATTACAATAGATTAGATATCTTATTCCCAATAAGAAGGATTTATTATCTCGATTATATAATACTAATAATTTTTTCAAGTTTGATCTAAAATCAGGATATTGATAGATTCAAATCGTTGAGAAAGACAGGTATAAAACTGATTTTACAATACCTTTTGGACATAAAAATGCCCCATCTGAATTTCAGAATATTATTAATGATATTTGCAATCCTTATTATGGATTTTGTATTGTTTATATTGATGATATACTAATTTTTTCTGAATCTCTTGACTAAGATTTTAAGCATTTAAATAAATTCATTCAAGTAGTATAAAAGAATGGATTAGTTCTTTCTGCTATTAAAAAAAATTATTTCAATAAAAATTTCAAATTTTTGGTCATTATATTGAACAAGGGAGTATAGTCTTGATTGAAAAAAGCATTGAATTTGCTTCTAAATTTCTTGATGAAATTAAAGATAAAAAAAAATACACAGATTTTTGAAAATTTTAAATTATTTGACAGACTTTTATAAGAAATTAGCCCAAGATATTTTTATTTATATTCTAGACTTAAGAAAAATCCATCACCATGGACAGATCTTCATACTGAAGATGTAAGAAAAAAATAAGCTTAAAACTCAAAATTTACCATGTCTTTCATTGGTAAATCCAAAATGGTATAAAATTATTGAGACTGATGCCTCAGATAAAGGATTTGGAGGTGTTCTTAAACAAAGAGACCTCAATAATAATAAGGAATTATTTATTAGATTTGATTCGAGTAAATGAGGATCTACTCAATTAAATTATTCTACAATCAAAAAAAAAAATTATCCATTGTAAATTTCATAAGTAAATTTCAAGATGATTTATTAAATCTAAAATTATTATTAAGAATTTATTGTAGTTCTGCCAAAAATGTTCTTGAACAAGATTTAAAGAACTTTGCTTCTAAACAGATTTTTGTAAGATGGCAGACTATTATTTCTATTTTTTATTTTAAAATTGAATATGTTAAAGGAGAATTAAATTCTCTTCCTGATTTTCTAACAAGAGAATTTTTGCAGGGCTTTCATGAACAGGAGTCAGAGTAGTAACTATGATCGAGGCCGCGAGAGAGGAAGATCTGGGGGAAGGATCCAGATCAATGCATATTACCCCCTCTTCATGAATCAAAACATTTTAAAGTTGTTAATAATCAACTTCTTAAAGAAGAGTTTGTAAACCCCCACATTTGTTTATTTATATATTAATATGATTATGTTTTTCAATGCTAATATATGTAATGATGTAGGCATGAACTATGAGGAATGTACTAGTGAAAATAAAATGTTATTTGAGGTAATAGGGTATGTAATAGAAGTTTGGAAGCATACCGGAGAGAAAGTAACACTTCAGAGAAAATTTGGGTAGAATGAATTTTGGACACTTCTTAGTATTGTGTTCATAACTTTTTATCCTGATGTCTATTTGATCTAAAATTTTAAAAGTAGATAGTATACTTCTAGGGCTACAAAAGTGTATTTGAGGAAAATATCCCAAATCGACCTCTAACTAGTCCAAAACTTCACTGGAAGTTTCAAAAAAAACTAAGATGACATTCGAACGTGAATCGACGTTCGAACGACCGGAAGTCCCAGTATTTTGGTGTCTACAGAGCTCTAATGGAAATGCAAAATTACTGGGAGCAACAAACATTCAAAATGTCAAATGACGTTCGAACGTAAAGCAATAATTTACACTACTGACGTTCGAACGCCAAATGACGTTCGAACGTGAGCAGCGAATCAGATCATCAGATTGATGGTGGCTGAGATATTTTCTTCCTCTATAAATACATAAGGCCATCTCCTTTAGCCTCCATACACCATTTACAACCCTAGCAAGCCTTGAAAAACAAGAAAGAAGGGTAAAAATACAAGATCAAGAAGGATTTCATCTTGAAGTGGATCAAAATCTCAAGTTCTTCAAGAAGTCTAAGGAAGAAGAAAGTAGGAGTTTTCTTCCACTCTTGTTCATGATGCTAGGACTTGTACATACATATGTTTTGACTCTTAAATCATATATATTTGTTATAGAATCCTAGTTTCTTAATTGTTCTGGCAAATCTTACCATGTTTTGATCGAAATTATAGCTTGATAGCCACCAAACCTTTGTTATTGACATCCAAATTCTAGTTTTTTTTTTAAGAAGTATGGATTTCTCTACTTGATAAATCATTTGTTCTTTATTTCTCTACTTGACATTCATTTGTTCTTGATCTCTCTACTTGATAAATCATTTGATCTTAATTTCTCTACTTGATATTCATTTGTTCTTGATTTTAAAAACTCTAGTGTTTTGTTGGAACACCAAAACTATATCTTTTGATGATCTCTTGCTTAATTTTCTTAAGTTGGTATATTGAAAAAATACGTATGGAATTGGTAATTTTTGAAATACTTGTGATTTGAGAAATTGGTTGGTATTGTATCTCTTATATGGATGTTTGGATGAACATAGGTGACCATTGATCGGATATCGTAGAGTGGGTTAGATGTGTTTCCTACTCTGTGCAGGTTTAAAGATTCCCTATTACTCATAGTGGGGTTGGTGCATTGCAAGGACCAAATCACTATTTGCTCACGTGGAATCAAGGCTGAAAGTTAGTATACTATTCCTGGGTTAAATTCATCATTGCCAATACGTTGGTATACGTCATTCGTAAAGTTAATTTTCTTGCGATGATGGGGGTGTGTGTGTGGGACAAGATATTCTCAATGTGTGTATTCATGCGAGATCTTACATAATACTTGAGATAAAAATATAGAAAAACACTCATATTAAGAGTGATATCTGCTAAAGACTGGAGTCTTAATTTAACTATCCCCAGAACTTTAACAAAATCTCCATATACGGAGTATAATTATTTTGATTAAATTGATGTCTGGTATAATGTCTTCTTATATAACTGCATAAATTTGGGGCACTCATGATTCTTCCAATTCACTGAAACTTATACAGAACTTCCTGACTGATTTTATGATCGGTGTGAAACTCATGGTACTATTGAAGGGATATATCCCAAAAAAATGAGAAAATTATTGGACTTGTATAAAGATAAAAGTTCATCCTCAAAAGATAATAATATTGACGCTAAGCCCATTATTAATTTCTCACTCAAATTCTTTGTTCCATGGATTTGAATGTGGACTTTAGCATGTGACTTTAATCAACGGACACCCTAGATTAATCAGGGAATATCAGGTTATATTCTGGAATAATTTTCCAGTTGAATCTAAATGCCAAGTAATAAAAGAACAGTTAATTGCACAGGAAGTTCCCAAAATATGAGGTTTGTCTCATTTTGATCCTCAATATTTCAATTGCATCATTTTTGTCCATGAAGTATTGAATATGCTTCTATATATTCCCTCAAGCAGACAATGTCCAGATTGTTAACATTTTTTATTATAAACTTGTCACGTGATTCTTAAATATGGAAAAAAATATTTGAATAACTTTTGACCAAATTTATACTTAAATTTTGGTTAAATAGCTACCAAAATTACACAGTTTTGATCATGAGCTATTTAAATTTTGATCAAAAACTGCACATATTACACATTTTTTGTCAAGAGCCATCCAAATTTTATTTAAGAGCTATCAAAATTATTTTTTGTCCATATTTAAGTATTACGTGACAAGTTGATAATAAAAAATCGTTAACATTTTGGACGTTGACTAGTTCAGGGACCATTTAGAAATATATTCAATATTTCGAGGAGCAAAATGAAGCAATTAAAATATTGGGGACTAAAATGAGATAAATCTCATACTTTGGGGACCACTAGTGCAATTAACCCATAAAAGAATGTCTTTGAGACATGGAAAATGAGAAAGAAAAAGAATCAACCTCTAAAGAATTAATTACTAGCAGCTCTGGTATAAACATTGAATTTAACCCCATTGAAATCCTTAAAGGATAAATTCTTAAAGAAAAACCACATTTGACTACTGAGCATCTTAAAGTCGCAGTAATGGACGAGATGCACCTTCAAGTGATGTCTACATTTGGAATGGGAAAGTTCGAAAAAATAGATCTCGATAACAATCCAACATTTGCCACAAAAGGCAAAGGTAAAGACAAAGTTGAGGAGGACGATATGAAATCCAACACTCTTATTAACTCTGATGACGACTTTATGGATTATCAGGGATATACTACTATGAAAGGTGATATTTCTATTAATGAAGATTTTCTTAACGAAGATATGGAGATAAACCTCCAAGATAGCGGTAATGAGCTATATAATTTGATTTACATGAAATAATTGGATAAATTCGAATCTCAAGGACTGACGCACGTTAGGACGTGACCAGCAAATTATTGGAATAAGTGGCGTAAGCAATGACGTCACAAATTGTTAAAATAATGTAGATGTAAATTATTAAAGTTGTGAATAGTAAAATATTGTGAATAGTATAGGTTATGTTGAAATTCGGATTTCATGTCCGGTCTGTATATAAAGAGATGCAAGTCCAACCTGTTGGACACATCTCTCGTATTGCACCCACCTTCCTCTCTTATCCCCTTCTTGCACCCTCTGAACCAATTTTCTCTCTCTCTCTCTCTTGTAATTTAGCATTCATCTTTAGTCTTCTCCATCCCAAAACAAAAAGGATCGATGCAAATATCAGCAAAAGCTTTTATTTAATAAAAAAGTTTGTACAAGATTTTACTAATAGATGGGGATGGAGAAGACTGGAGATGAAGGATAAATTACAAGAGAGAGAGACAGAGATAGTAGGTTCAGAGACGGTGCAAGAATAAGACAAGAGAGGAAGGTGGGTGCAATACGTGAAATGTGTCCAACAGGCTAGACTTGCATCTCTTTATATACAAACCGGACATGAAATCCGGATTTCAACATAACCTATACTATTCACAACTTTAATAATTTACATTGACGTCATTTAGTACGTATTTTTTACAATTTTTGGTGTCATTGCTTATGTCACTTATTCCAATAAGTTGCTAATAACGTGGTGTGTGTCACTCCTTGAAATTCAGTTTTATCTGATTATTTCCTGTAAATCAAATTATACAGCTTATTACTGTTATCTTGGAGGTTTATCTTCATATCTTCATTAAACAAATCTTCATTAATAGGAATATCACATTTACTGGGGGTATATCCCTGAGAATCCATAAAGTCATCATCAGAGTCAATAGGAGTATTGGACTTCCTAGTGTCCTCCTCAACTTTTTCTTTACCATTGCCTTTTATAACAACTATTGGACTGTTAACGAGATCCATCTTTTCGATTCTTCTCATTCCAAATGTAGACATCACCTGAAGAGTCATCTCGTCCATTACAGCGACTTTAAGCAGCTTAGTAGTCAAATGTGGTTTTTCTTTAAGAATTTGTCCTTTAAGGTTTTCAATGGAGTTAAATCCAATGTTTATACCAGAGCTATTGGGAATTAATTCTTTAGAGGTTGATTTTTTTTCTTCCTCCTTTCCCATGTCTTTAAGACATTCTTCTATTACTTGGAATTTTAATTCAACTAGAAAATTATTCCATAATTGGACATGATATTCCTTGATTATTCTAGGGTGTCCGTTTTGATTAAAGTCACAGGTTAAAGTCCACACTCAAATCCATGGAACAAATAATTCGAGTGAGAAATTAATAATGGACTTAGCCTCAATATTTTTATCCTTTAAGGATGGACTTTAGTCTTTATACACTTGTCCAATAATTTTTTCAATTTTTCTAGATATATCCCTTCAGTGGCACCATGAGTTTCCTACCAATCATAAAACCAGTTAGGAAGTTCTATACAGGTTTCAGTGAATTTGAAGAACCACGAGTGCCCCAAATTTATGCAATTATATAGGAAGGCATTATACCAAGCATGAATCTAATCAAAATAATTATACTTCATATATGAAGATTTTGTTAAAGTTCTAGGGATAGTTAACTTAAGACCACAGTCTTTTGTAGATATCACTCTTAATATGAGTGTTTTACTATATTGTGGATCTTTAGTGTCATATTTATTATTGAAAAATCTCTGGAAATTGACATCATTTTCAATAAAAATGTTTTCCTAATACATTATGTCCTTTTTCCAAAAACCTAGAAGGCTTTAGTTATGTGATAAATTTGAGCTTTTTATGTGATTACATGATTTGGTGCCTTGAAGTTGTTTGATAAAATGCCCACGTGAAATAAAGTGTATTAATTGCATGAGATTATGTGATAACATTCTTGGAGAAAATTTTTGTTAAATACAAATGTTGATACATGCTCATGATATATTGACATGATGAAGATTTATGAAAATTATATGCTTATGATATAATTAACCATGGAATGTGTTGAAATGTGGTTGAGATTGTTCATATGACACTCGTACATATTAGACATGATATTAGTGTTGTAATTACATATTACATTGCATTTGCACGGGGGCAACGGATTCATAGGCATGAAGCATGAGTGTGGATGTGAATGCATAGTTGATAAAACACCATTCTTAGTGAATGATTCATGGGCTCGAGATAGTTGGGCCGAGGGTCAACTGAGTCACATAGTTTGCATTGAAAATAAGGCCACGGTTAGCAAGAAGAACTATAAAATCCCTCGGGTGCAAGAACCGATAATTGGGATATGTACTCCCTTGATTCAGCCCATAAAGTGTGTGAGAATATGCAGAACTCTTGGTGGAAGCCCATGAATTCCATGTGGGTTGAGTGACCTTTCGTGTAAGTCCATGAATACCCACCCCAAGAAAGACCCGAAATTTATAATGGTTATTTGATGTACAACATATGTAAAACCCGGGAAAAAATTGAACTTTTTCAAAAAAGGGCAAAATAGTAATTTATCACTATAATGAGTATTTAAAATACTCAGGTTCTAGACCTCCGATGAGGAAATGGAGTTCGTCGTTGGACTCGTATCGCAAAATTTAGTCATCCTGTCAAATTTCGTTGAATTCCGAGATAGTCGAATTTTGCAAGTCGTTCGAGACGGCTGGGTGGAAAATGACCTCACAAAGGTCCCCAAAAATAGAAATTTTGAAATTTCTTTATAATTGAATAAAATTTTCAATAAAATTAATTTGAACTTGAACCGGGATGAAATAAATCGTTTCGGGGCAAAAACGGACCCGATCGAGCGAAGGACACGTGGCGCAACGCGGGTCGAGTATTTAAAATTATAAATAGGGGTAAATATCTGAAAAATCAGATGTTCTTCACCCATTTTCAGCCTTTTTTGGCAGGCCATAGAGAGAGAAGAGAGAAAAGAGAGAAAACTTGATTTTCAAGCTTTCCTCCGCAAATTTTAGAAGTTACTGTCGCTCGGATTCCGTCGAGCCAAGAACTAAAGTCGCTCTCCTCGACAAGGGCTACGCGTACGTACCAAGAATGAGTGATTTCACTGAAGATCAAAAGGTAAGATTTTGGGAAAATCAAGTTTTGGGAAGCTATGGAGGTGTTCTTGAAGTTCTACTCTTTGATTCTGTAACACCCCACCCTTCACATGACATAATATTGTCCGCTTTGGGCCCACTGGCCCTCACGATTTTGTTTCTCCCAATACCCCTGAAAAAAGGCATTATTTCATGTAAGGTAAGAGGCTTACTTATAAACCCAGCAACTTTCCTCTCCCTAACCGATGTGGGAGACCAGGATATCACAGATTCACACTCCAAGAGGTAGGGTTTCTCCTACTTGGGTTCACTTCTAACCTAGAATGCCTATAAGGGATGGTTAGGGTATGTGAATATATATATATAACATGTTCATAGTTATGTGAATAACAAAAAGAGACTGGAAATGGCATAAATAAAATTCTAGCTTGACGTTGATAAATGAAAGTCCTTGAGTACTTTCTTGAGGTTTGAGGTTATGTGGGCTATGTTGTGTGATTTCATGACTTGGGTGCCCCTAAGGTGTTTGATTAAATGCCTAGAATAATGACATTTGATTTGTGTGGACAATATTATGTGATGACATGATTGATGCATAGAAGGTGTTTGATAAAATACCTTACATGGATTGAAGTTGTTATTTTGATGAAATTGAAATAACATGCTTGATTGAGTTATGTGATAACTTGTGGAAAATATATGCCTATTGATATATGAAACATAATGATGATCTATATAATTTATATGCACATGATATAAATTTTCATGGAGTATGATGATATGTGGTTGATATTGCTCATTTGACATTCATTATATATGGGACATGACATCAAGATGAAATGGTGCATTTCATTACATATGCATGGTGACATCACATCACTTGGATGTTTGCATGGTTGTCGTCAACATCGCACTTGGTGATTGACGGAAGGCTTGGAAAAGTTAGGCCGAAGGCCTAGCTAAGCTGCAAGGTTGCATAAAATTGGGTTAGGGTAGTAAGAAGGGGCTAGAAGACCCCTCGGGTGAAACGCCCGGTGGTTGGGGTACGCACTCCCTTGGTTCAGTCCATAAAGTGTGTGGGTGTATACAGAAACCTCGGTGAAAGTCCGTGAATTTCGCGTGGGTTGGTGACCCTTGGTGTAAGTCCATGAATGTCCATCCCCAAGAAAGACCCTAAATGGTATACATCATTCGATGTGTAACATGAATGATGATTTCACACACATTGGTATTTGCATGTGTTGAGGAGCCGAGAGCGGCTTCGATTGAATTGCATGGGTGTGTCTCATCTCATTACACGGCATGACATGGTAAATTCCATCATGAAGTTGCATACTACTAATTTGGAATTGTTGTGATTGGTTATACATTGCATGTGCATCTAGGGAGGAGTAGCCTTTGTAGGGGTAATTCTACTGAGCGTGGCTCACCCTATACGGGAAACATTTCAGGTATGGGAGTGACACTAGCGAATGTTTCTCATGTAAAGCACCAAGGGTGAAGGGGCCGACTTGTGGCCTTATTTTGAGATTTTGTAAAGCCCTTGCAAACACTTACTTTCAGACATGTATAGCTATGCAAAGAAATGTAATAGAACTTGTACAAACTATGTTGAATGTATAAATATATGTTGTATAAGTTTGGATTGGTTTTGGAATAGTTTGGATGAGATTGGAAATGAAAAACAGGCGAAGTGGACAAAACTGGGCAGACCCTACCGATAGGGCCTACCAGTATGGTCTTGTCTAGTAGCGGAACCCCGTAGAGTACAACCCAGTAGTTAAACCCTACCGGTAGGCAAACCTACCGGTATGGCCTACCGATAGGCTTTTCAAAATTTTCAAATTTTAAAACTGTTTTGTCAAGTCTTCGGGCTATGTGTTCCTTCCCTCCAATGATGTAAATGGACCATAATGGGGTATAAATCCTGGTATTTTGGACCTTGTTTGGATCCAATGGATATTTGAACACAGGGTATGGTTGTGGGCTATAACCTTGGTCAAAGGATATTTCCACTGTTGATGGGTGATCAACAGACCTCCGGATTTTAGGGTACCACAACATAAATGGCGGATTTATCACATTGACATTGCATGTGTTACGAGAGTCGATAAGGGCTCGGGTTTAAGTGCATGAGTGAGTATAATCTCATTTCATGGCCTGGCATAGTAAATTTACAACATTGAATTGGACATTTTTTATTGCAATGGTTGTTGATTGTTGAATGTTGCATGTGGACAGTTCATATGCACTTAGGCTGGGGAGTGACCTCTTTAGGAGATACCCTATTGAGCATGGCTCACCCTTTCTAGGAAAACATTTCAGGAGTGGGTTAGACACCAGTGGACGACTCGTATTTGGGGCCTCAAGGATGAAGAAAAGCTAACTTGTGGCTTTTAATTCACGTTTTGTAAAACTATTATAAAAAACTACGCTTTTGTAAAAATCCCCTAAGTTAATTTTTGGGCATGTAATGTATATAAAAGAATTGTAATCGTACTCATATAGACTATTTTAAATGTAACATTGCATGTTGTTATATGAGTATGAATAAATGGACTCGGTGTGGTCAATGTTTACTCATAAATGGACCAAGTGTGGTCAATATTGTATAATTGCACAGATTGTATTTTTGGGTAGAGTTCCTCGTATAAAGAAGACTTTGCTTGAATTTTGTTAAATTATGGATCTCGGTAAATGGGGCATAACGGCGTGATATCGATTTACACGTATCCACAGGTTGATGGGTGATCAATGGGTTGACAAAAGACCTTTGATTTTTGGGGCGTTATAATGTGGTATCAGAGCTTGGACCATTGCATTCATTGTGCATTACATGTTATGCGTTATATGTTATGTGAATTATATGCATGGTAAATGCATGTGAAAGGAGACACAAGGGTTAGAGAATATAACCTTGGGGTCAAAAAAAG
This sequence comes from Ilex asprella, assembly GCA_023539305.1. NCBI lineage: Eukaryota > Viridiplantae > Streptophyta > Magnoliopsida > Aquifoliales > Aquifoliaceae > Ilex > Ilex asprella. The sequence continues at coordinate 25,948,777 of CM042195.1, forward strand.
AATGAATGGAATGGTTCAAGATATAGATGTCTACTAGTTGGTGGCACATGCTCTACTGGTGAGACAATGAGAGAAATCTCAAAGTTTGAACTTAATCCCTATCTTGGGATACTAAGTAAGTGTTATGTTACTATTTGACATAAGTGTAGATGGCAAATAGAGGAAGAGGAAGCGGCGGAGGCAATGGGTGGAACCATAACCAACCACCACTGGCCTGTGACCAACAAGTCTTTATGGAGGCTATTGGCACTATGGTGGATACTTTTACACTAGCTAGCGTCAATGTGGGCCAAAGGGGCTCAAGTAACCTCCAAAATTTCAAGGCGCACAAGCCTCTAACTTTTAAGGGAGGGGCGGATTTCGTGGTGCCCTACCATTGGTTCCAGCAAGTCGACAAGATCTTGGAGGCTATTGACATCACTTCTGATGCCACCAAGATAATTGCATTCTAGCTAGAAGGAAAAACACATCTGTGGTGGGATTGGGCAAAGGCCTCGAAGAATTTAGAGGTGATGACCTAGGCAGAGTTCTGGGAGCTCTTCATGGGCATGTACTTCCTATCGGCTGTTCGACATGCTAAAGCCAGGGAATTCTTGGGTTTAAAAGAAGGGACTATGATGGTAATGGAATATGTGGCTAAGTTCAATGGGTTAGCCCGTTTCACTAATGATTATGTGGCCACATACATGGTCAAAGTGAGGAGGTTTTAAGATGGTTTAAAATTATCCATTCAGGGAAAAATTATGGGCCACTGCCTACAAGACTTGGACTCGATAGTCGAGATAGCTATGGCCATTAAGAGAGAGGTTGATGATGCACGAAGCTTCAAGAGGGTGCTAAGGACAAGAAGAAAGAGGGACAATCTTTTTCTTCGAGTTCGAGGAAGAAGTAAAGAACTTTTGCTCCACAGGGACAGTAGGGGCTGGGTCGCGGCTATCAAGGCCAAAGCGGATGGAAACTTTAGGAGCACCTATCAAGAAAGTCAGAAAACTTACTATTTATGCCACCAGCCAAGACACGTGAGGCGAGATTGTCCTCAAAGGTAAGGATCCTAGAGTTATGGGGTACCTCAGTCCTAGTCATCAGTGGGACAGTCATAGACTCACTACATTCCTCCTTACCCCACCATGGGCTAGGGAAGCCAATATCAGTTCTAGGGTGCTACATAAGCCCCGATTTTTTCACGTGCGGGGTCTCACAATTAGGCCAAATGGGCCAGAGCATGGGTCAAAGTCGAGGGCATGGCTCACAGGCAGAGACTTTGGGGACCCAAGGGTGTATCTACGCCATCACTCCTCAGACTGAGCCAATGGATCCGTCAGTTATTCAGGGTACATTTCTACTCTCTTGTTTATGGGCAAGGGTATTATTTGACTTTGGTGTATCTCATTCATTTATTTCTACAACATGTGTGAGAGAATTGGGCTTAGAAGTTGAGACCTTGGATGAGCTATTGCATGTGAGTTCCCCGTTAGGAGCTAGGGTGAGTGTTGATCAGATATGTCAGGGTTGTGAGTTAGAGATTTCAAAGATTCTTCTCAAAGTGGACCTTAGGGTCATGGACATGTCAGAGTTTGATGTCATTCTTTGGATGGACAGGTTGACGGCACACCAAGTTGTCATCGATTATGATCGTAAGATGGTCATTGCTTATACACCAGATGGTATTTGTTTCAAGTTCCAGGGGAAAAGTATGATGCTTTACCTCAATCCATGTGTGACTCTCGATGGCACAAGGAGTTGATGGGTTGGCTAGCAAGCCTTACCCTGGAGGACGAACCAAGGCAAAACAGAAGTTGGGTCTACCTTAGGTGGTTTCTGAGTATGAGGACATTTTTTTTGGACAAACTACTGGGATTACCTCCATATAGGGACGTAGACTTCACTATTGAGTTGCACCCCAGTACAACTCTTATTTCTATGACTCCGCCGCCAGCTGAATTACAAGAACTCAAGATCTAATTGCAAAAATTGTTGGAGAAAGGCTTTGTTAGACCAAACACTTCACCTTGAGGCGCACCGGTATTGTTTGCCAAGAAAAAATATAAGACTCTTCGACTATATATAGATTACCAACGGTTGAATCAGATTACTATCAAGAATAGGTTCCCTTTGCTGAGGATTGATGATTTGTTTGATCAACTGAGAGGGGCACGAGTCTACTCCAAGATAGATCTATGCACAGGTTACCATCAGTTGAGGATTAGGGAGGCAGATATCCCTAAGACGGCCTTTTGGATTGACAAATGTACCAGCGATATTTATGGATCTCATGCATAGAGCGTTCCAACCCTACCTAGATCATTTTGACATGGTCTTTGTTGACGACATCTTGATCTACTCCAAGTCTGAAGAGGAGAATGAGGGTCACTTGAGGGTTGTTCTCTAGATCTTAAGGGACCATCAGTTGTATGCCAAGTTTAGCAAGTGTAAATTTTGGCTCATGGAGGTGAAATTCTTTCGACACATGGTGCCGACTTCAGGTGAGTTATTTGATCCAGAGAAGGTCAAAGTAGTTATGAGTTGGGAGAGGCCGAAGTCAGTCTTCAAGATACGTACTTTCTTGGAATTGGTGGGGTATTACAGAAGGTTGATTGAGGACTTTTCCCAGTTAGCTAGACCTATGACGAGATTGACCCGGAAGAAGGTCAAGTTTCAGTAGGATGACTCATGCGAGAAGGTATTCCAAGAGTTGAAAAGGAGGCTTACTTCAGCTCCTATTTTATAGTCCCAAATAGGGAACAAAGGTACACATTGTATTGTGATGCCTCCAAGGACGAACTTGGTTGTGTCTTGATGCAATCCGAGAGAGCAATAGCTTATGGTTCTCAGTAGTTAAAGAACCACAAGTAGAATTAACTTACACATGATATGGAGTTGGCGGTCATTGTCTTTGCCTTGAAGGCTTAGCGCCACTATTTATATGGTGAACAATTCAAGATATTTTCGGACCATAAGAGTCTGAAGTACATCTTCACACAGCGGGACCTCAACATGAGGCAACGTAGGTGGATGGAGTATTTAGAGGACTATGACTTCACTTTGCATTACCATCCCAGTAAAGCAAATGTGGTGGCTGATGCACTCATTCGGAAGTCACCAGAAGTATTGGCCAGTGTGGCTTCCCTGGAGTAGCAGATGCTCGAGACTGTGGGGAAGTTTAAGCTACACTACAGGAGTTAAGCTCAGGGCACTTTGGAGAGTTAGGTGGCTACGCCTTCCTTACTGAGCAGGGTGATCGAGTCCCAAGGGAAGGACAAGAAGATATTGTCCATCAGGATTAAGTGTAGTTGGGTACAAGTAACGATGGCTGGACCATTCACGCCGATGGTAGTCTTCGGTATAGGGAAAGTATTGTGGTTCTCTAGTCTGCGGATCTGAGATATGAGATCCTTATGGAGTTTCATTGTTCCCATTTTGTTGTACATCTAGGTGGTATGAAGATGTACCATGATCTTCATTGCCGGTAATATAGGAGTGGGATGAAGAGGCACGTTGGAGACTTTGTTAGTCGATGTCTCACATGTCAGTAGGTTAAAGCTGAGCACTAGAGACTTGCAGGGTTGCTCTAGTCTTTGAAGGTGGCTGAGTGAAAGTGGGAGCACGTCACAATAGATTTTGTGACCCACTTGTCACGAACATCACGAAGACATGACGCGGCGTGGGCTTATGAAGTTGGCACAATTTTTGGCCGTGTGAATAACCTTCACACTAGAAGAATTATGTCGATTGTACATACGAAAGATTGTCCGGTTGCATAGGGTGCCCGTATCTATAGTATCTATAGCATAGGGTGCCCGTATCCATTTTTGGGAGAGTTTCTAGCGAGTCATGGGGACACAATTGATGATGAGCACAACTTTTCATCCCCAGACGGACGGTCATTCAAAGAGGCTCATTGTAAACCCCCACATATTTATAGTAATATAATGATAAAGGTGCATAATAATTTAATAGATGCAATGGCGTAGGAAATACTAATATTGTAAATAATAGTTAAAGCTAGTTTTAGCTCATGAATATATGGAATAGTTGTAATAGAACTTCTATCAACTATGTTTAATGCACAAATATATATTGTGTAAGTTTGGGTAGACTTTGGAAGGGTTTAGAATGGATTGGAAATGAAAATGGAGGAAATAGGCAAAATTGGGGAAAACCATACTGGTATTGTGTACCGGTACTGTGTTCCGGAATCATTTAGTCCAGTGAGTTTACCGTACTGGTACTGTGCTCCGGAATTGTACCGTACCGGTACTGCCGAAAGAGGTCTGACAATTAAAAGTCGCGATCTTAGCCCGATTTTCACCCTATAAATACATTAAGACGCCTCTTTTTGTCCCATTTCGGCCCCTCTAACCCTAGAAACACTTAGAGAGGAAGAGCGAAGGAGAAAGTTCAAGATCTAAAGTGAGAAACAACAGATTTAAGAGTGATTCAAGATTCAAGTCCTAGTTATTCAAGAGCCAAGATAAGAGTTTCCTCCCATTCTTGTTCATTGATGTTAGGGTTAATAAATATGTATGTTTGCACTCTTAATGATATGTATTTGGTAATGCAACCACTATCGTTCACTAGAGTTCAAACAATGGTTGGTATACCTTTCCTGGGGACGGATTCGTCACTGCCATTGGGATGGTAGATGCCTTTTCCCGAAGTGATTGTGACGTGATTGTGATGGATGAACTAGGTATAGTCGTTGGGTAGATTTCTGAGAAGCAATCAACGTACATGGCACGAGGATGAGCCAATATACATAAGCATATGGATTGAATTCCGTCATGGCCGGTGCATTGGTATGGGACAATGTAAAGGCAAACGCCTTTCCTAACCATTTGGCAATGGTTTATTGTTGAGGAATGCATTTTACTATTTTCACTTGATTATCACTGTTGTTTAACTTGAGATCTGTTTAAATGTCCCGGTTTTATTTCAAAAACTATATATGTTATTTGTGAAATGAGACCAACCTATTTTATAATTTTTCTAAACCTTGTTTGAGTTTGGGAGATTTTGCTACAGAGCTTCGTGCTCATCCCCTACAGTTAAACATTTTCAGATTTAGTGCTAGAAGAGGATCCCGGAGTTGAAGAGCCGGGGCATTGGGAGGCCCCACCCGAGGGGGAATTTAGATCCTGAGGTGGACCTATAGAGTTATAATTTATTTTGTACTAGACTAGAGAATTTACTTTGAGATCATGTAAAGTCTAGTCTTTTTTTATTCCGCTGCAAATGTATTTCAATTCTTTTGAGATGTAGATACTATAGTTGGCATATTCTTTTGATATTGTGGCCATGACTTGGCTTATTATTTTGGGATGATATTGTAAATATTTATGGAT
>CM042195.1:25964118-26004297 GCA_023539305.1 Ilex asprella
ATGACTTGGCTTATTATTTTGGGATGATATTGTAAATATTTATGGATGACATATGGTGAATAAAAATTTATTCTATGATAGGTAAATGGACCCGGTGTGGTCAATCGCTATGCAAATGTGGACCCTGTGCGGTCAATTGTAGTATAATTGTACAGGTTGTGTTTTGGGTAGGGACCCTGTGCGGTCAATTGTAGTATAATTGTACAGGTTGTGTTTTGGGTAGGGCTCCCCGTGCAATAGAGACTCTGCCCGAATTTTGTTAAAATATCCATGGTTGATGAAAGAAACTTTCTTATTGATGGATTTATTTAGTGCTCTCATGCAGTGAATGGTGTTTAGAATGTAATGCCGTCCAAGGGGGTTTGGGGGCGTTACAGAGAACCATAAAAACCCTAATTTTTTTTAGAATGTGGATTTCTCTCTCAATATTCACTAAATCTTGGTGTTGAAAACTCTAGAGCTTTGTGTTGAGTAATGTAATGATATTGATATTTGAAGATATCACTTGTGAGAATTGAGGATTTTTCTTGAAAATTGCTTGTAAATAGGGGACTTGTGGAATTGTTGGACATTTGAGAAAATAGGGGTAAGGTATTGCATGTATGGTTGTTTGGACAAACATGAGTGAGAGTTTTCTTGTAAGGATGCTCATTCCTTCTCATGAGGTTCCTTGTAAGGAGGCTTAAGAAACCAAACTTTGAGGGTGAAAGGTTCCTTGTAAGGATGATCATGTCAAAAGATGAGAATATGTGATTTTCTCAAGAGGTTCCATGTAAGGATGCTTGAGAAACCAAACTTTGAGGGTGAGAGGTTCCTTGTAAGGATGCTCATGCCAAAAGAGGACAGTATGTGATTTTCTCAAGAGGTTCCTTGTAAGGATGCTCATGCCAAAAAAGGACAGTATGTGATTTTCTCAAGAGGTTCCTTGTAAGGATGCTTGAAAAATCAAACTTTGAGGGTGAGAGGTTCCTGGTAAGGATGCTCATGCCGTGGAGGACAATATTATATCATGTGTAGGTAATGGTTTATATTTTGGAAATGGATATTTATTGGAACTTGGTTGTTATTGTCCATTTCTATTACGAATGCTACTTAAACTTGAGATCAGTTGTAAAATGTCCATGTTTTATTTCAAAGATTATATATACTATTTGTGAAATGAGACCGGCCTTTTTATATGCTTTTATAAACCTTGTTTGAGTTTGGGAGGAATGTTGCTACCGAGCTTAGTGCTCACCCCCTACAAACAGCATATTTCAGGTTTTTTTTTAGAAGAAGAGCTCGGAACTGACGAACCGGGATATTGGAAAGCTCCGATAAAGGGAGACACAAATATTGAGGTGGACGCTTAGGATATACACTTTCTTTTGTTCTAGACTCGATTATTCATTTTGAACATTGTGAAGCCTAGTTTTCTTTTGTTATTTCCGTTGAGCTACTTTAGTTGATTTTTGGAATGTAAATGCCAAGATGGGTCTGTTCTTTTGGGATAATGTTGTAAATTATATGGATGACTTTATGAAGTTTTATTTATTGATGAATTATTTTAGTGCTCTCATGATGTAAATAATTTTAGAATGGAATGTCGTCTAGGGTGAAATTTGGGGCGTTACAAAAACATTTCTTTATATCTTTTTATATCTTCTTGATTCATAGATTTAAAATACCAAGTTCTAAATTCTTAATATTTAGAAAGATAAAATTCTTCATTAATTTGTTTTTTATTTATTGTAAATTCTTTTGTGTTTAGATCCATAAAATTTGTAATTGAAATTCGATTTCAGATAGGGTTGAATCTCGATCTTCCTCTGAGGAAGATTCATTATCTTGCATATAAATTCCATGAGGAATTTGATTACGTGAGTTTCAAAACCTCTCTATTATAGGTTCTTTTCCCCTTCTTCTATATGGGATAGAATAAGTAACTTCTTACCAGGAGTATAATATACTTATGAAGTTCCTAATTTATTAGAAATTTTTAAAATTGAAAAATTATCTCTAGCAAATCTTATCATTACATCTCCCTGTGTTAATTGAGCAATTTTAGTTATCTCTTGATTTATTTCTTGTTTTGTAGGGACCTCGAATTCCAATTGCCAAGTTTTGGGAAACTGGATCTCTAATCATTTAATGGTTTTAGGAATTTCAATTTTATTTTTAATCATGTTATTTTCAATTAAAGTTGTAACGCCCCAAAATACACCTTGGACGGCATTACATTCTAAAACCATTTACATAATGAGAGCACTAAGATAATGCATTAATAAATAAATTTCATTCATCATATATATAATGTCTACAACACTGTCCCAAAAGAATAGGCACATCTAAGCCTTTACATTCCAACAAAATCAACTAATGTAATGTAGCGAAAATAACAAAGGAAAACTAGACTTCACATAGTCTCAAAGCACATTCTCAAGTCTAGTACAAAAGAAGCTATATCTCTACATGTCCATTTCGGGATCTAGATTCCCCTCGGGTGGTGCCTCCCAATACCTCTGCTCGTCCACTCCACTGTTCTCCTATAGCGCCTGATCTGAAAAATGTTTAACTGTAGGGGATGAGCACGAAACTTTGTAGCAAAATCCTCCCAACTCAAACAAGGCTTAGAAAATATAAAACAAGTCAGTCTCATTCATAAAATAACATATATAACTTTTGAAATAAAATCGGGACATTTAAACAGATCTCAAGTTTACACAACAATGATAATTAAATGGAAACAGTAAAAAAAAATATTTTTCAACAATAAGCCATTTCCAAATGGTTAGGAAGGGCACCTGCCGTTGCATTGTCCCATACCAATGCACCGGCTCTGACGGAATCCAATTCATGTTCTCATATAGATATATTTATATATTGGTTCATCCCCGTGCCATATACATTGATTGTTTCTCAGGAATCTACCCAATGATTATACCTAGTCCACCCATCACAATCACAAATCACAATCACTTCGGGAAAGGACGTTTATCATCCCAATGGCAGTGACGAATCCCCCCCCCCCAGAAAAGGTATACCAACCCTAGTTTGAACTTCATTGAATAATAATGGTTGCATTACCAAATGCCAACTAACTACAAGTGTTAGGAAACCATCTCACCCCCACTAGGATAGACTAACCTCTAACACTCTACGACATCTCTCGAAGGCAATTCAAGTCCATCACAACAACCATACAATAAGGAAACCAACATATTCTCCATTAGCAAACAATTTTCAAAGTATTAACAAAATTCTCAAATTCATCATGGGACAATTCCAATAACCAAGTATGAAAGGTACAAGAGATAACCTTTGTCAAAAAGACTAAGAGATGATAGTTTCATATCATATATATAACATTTAGAGCAAAACATACATATATACATAAGCCCTAACTTCAATGTAAGAGAAAAGAGAAGAAATCTTCTACCTTGTACTCTTGAAAAGCTAGGTTTTGATTTACTCCAAGGTGCAAATCTCATCAAATCTTGTGTTTTTCTCTTCCTTTCTTCCTCTCTAGGGTTTTCTAGGGTTAGAAGGGCCGAAATAAAGGCTAAGGAGGCGTCTCTAGGTATTTATAAGGAAAAAATGGACCACAAATCATGACATTAAACTGTCATACTTCTTTCGGCCGTACCAGTACGTCTAACAAAGTTTAGTACCAGCACACAGTACCGATATGGACTTCTTTCGGTTCAATACCGGTACTGTGTACCGGTATGGTTTTGTCTATTTCCTCCATTTTTCAATTCCAATTCATTCTAAACCCTTCCAAAGTCAACTCATGCATGTGTAACAAGGTTTTCCACATAAATCTAGATACCTACAAGTCTATGAAAAATGTTTTCAATTATTTACAAGTTTAAACTAAATTTTTAGCTAAATATTTACTATTAGCAACCTTAACACCTACTTTTCAACTCTATAGGATTTATGTCTATCTCATTATCTATACTATCATGTGAAAACCAATTAACAACAATTATATCACTATATGAATAGAAACATGTGGGGTTTTACAAAAGTTCTTTGACCTTTAATGTTATGAAGCTTAGCTTTTGGATAAAAGAGTATTCATTATTTTATAATATACCCTGAATGTAAAAAACATTATGTCTTTTCTGTCTTTAAAATTATAGCCATAAGTTTTAATATCTAATATATTTCTATCCAATAAAGATACAGATAAATTTGGAAAACAGTTAAAATAAATTGGACTAGTACTTAAGCTGGATTGCATAACTCCCATTAACGATTGATCAAAATCTAAACATCTTGCACCTCTTAAGGCTATCATAAAAGAGGCATTTAATCCTTAAAGTGTTAATGATTTTAAAGTCACTTGAACTAATCCAATATATAAGAATATATAATTTTCTTGAGTCGTTTAGACTTCTCTTTCTGTTAATAGTTGTAAGGTATCCCCATTTTGATCAAAGGGGATTGTTTTGTCTAACGTTTTAATTGTTAAACTTGATTTAAAATCAAAAGTTTCAATATTATATATTTTCTTAGTTGGATACTGGGGTATATCCCACTTTTGTAATTTATTCTCAATACCTGAGAATTCAATTTTTTTCATATTTTAACATAATTATCTTTATGTTATTATTAAATTTCAATAGGCTTAATGCCATATTTGTTTTCACAAAATTTTTTGTTGACTTATATGCTTCACTATTACATTCATGTTGCTATAGTAATTCGTCTTTTAATTCTACTACAGTAATGCTTACAATGATTGTTGCTATAATAATTCCGCTATATTAATCTTCTTCTCTTTCCTACTCATGTTGTCAACGACTTACAGGAAACACAAACGGCCTCACTCCTATCTCTCGTATTGCACCCACCTTCCTCTCTTTGTCCCCTTCTTGCACCCTCTCTGAATGCATTCTCTCTATATGTCTTGTAATTTAGCCTTCATCTTCAGTCTTCTCCATCTCCTCATTAAGTAAAATCTTGTACAAACTTTTTTATTAAATAAAAGCTTTCGCATATATATATATATACATATACAGATCTATGTGTATATATATATATATATATATATATATATCTACGTGTTAGTTACATCTTTGTGTTCGATTTCGTCTTCATCTTCTTCGTCTTCGTCTTCGTGATAGTGGATTTCAGAAAAGGGCACTTCATCGTCTTCGTGACAATGGGTTTCAAAGGAGGTATAGAGAGAGAGAGAGAGAGAAAGAGATGAGCAAAAGAGACAAGAAAAGAAAAGGGAGGAAAAGGAGCTTTTATAGTTCCCACAAAAAAAATCTCATTTTGTTGCTAATGAGATTCGAAGACTGGACCTCATTAATTGATAATGAGCACGCGCGTGTTGTCAATTTTGGAAGTTTTCAAAAACATCATTTTTTGTGTTTATAGTTTTGGACCTAAACAATATAGCTTAAAAAATAGAAACACATTTCAAAACGCCTTATTATTTATTTAGCAAAAAATGAAAAAAAAAAAACAAACAGGTAGTTATTAAATGTTACCTTAGTCCTTCAAGTTGTTTACAGTTTGTGTTACTTTATTTCTTAAAGTTTTCAAAGAATGTACATCAAGTTAATCAAGTGAAATGCATGTGTAACAATCTCCCTAAGTAAATTCCAACTGTCATTTTTTATTAGACAAAAATTACAAAAAATAAAAATTTAAATGATCAAATTGGTACAATTAAAATATTAAGGATCAAACTGACACAATGACATAATTTGAGGACCACAAATATACTTTACTCTCTTTTTGGTTTTTGGATCAAACGCACAAATAAAAGAAGAGCAATGCTACGTGGACTTAAAAACTAGACTTGATAATTACAACTATTGATTTCATTGTAGATCCCAGCATTTATTGGGACCTACTACCTATTCAATGGTTGGGATTATCAAGTCAATTTTTTAAGTCTAGTTTTTAAGTTCATCTAGCATTACTCATAAAAGAAATAACTTGTGAATTGCCTAACATCATTGCAGAGTTACATTAAGCTACAATTAACAACCTATTTCGTCTTTACCACATATGTTGTGGGTTGTCGGGGCCGGTGGCTGCTGACACAAACTAGCCCGACCTGATACCTAACTGGCTGCATCCCAGGTTCCTAGAGATTTTTTTTTTGTTATAAGGTGTCCAAGTTGTACCAACTACTCCCTCAAATTCTGGGTCACATTAAAAATAAAAATTATTGACCCTTAAGAAGTGTAAAAAATATCAAACTTGATACCACTTACTTTCAAGAGGATTTGATTGCAAGGGGTAAGTTACTTTGCTACAGTGACAGGAATAGTAAAGATTGTCTCAACTAGTATTTGGAATCTAGATAGTTACCTTTTTTCGTTTTTATCAGAAGATAGTTACTTCAATCTCATTCAATTATAAAGTCCTTACAACCCCACATCTCAAGGTTTTAAATTTCTTTTACTTTCCATTAATAAAAAATTATATTATTACCTATGGAGACAACGAAAGAGTTGAGCGATAAATAGTTTTAACCCATTTTGGAGAGAGCAATTGAACCATGACTTATTGATCTGGTGGATGATGTCCCTGGCTCAAATATATGTATGATGAAACGATCATAAACTTGTGATGTTTTTTTAGGAACAATAAAAATCCCCATCAAATTTATGTATAGAAATAGTTGTATTTTTTAATTTTGTAATAAATAATCAGAATGATATTATTTGGATCTAATTTATTAATCTAATACATTATATTTATCGGGTTAATAAGAATTTCAGTATTAAATAGAATCTAGTGTCAATTAAATAATAACATAATAATATAATAATAATAATAGACCAAGTCAATAAATTGAACCATTAAACTGGATTCAAACATTACTAATGAAATAGTTATCGTGTTGTGGACCTGATCCATGGATCCTGCTACATGTAAACACAGTGTTCGTCAATCATGGGAACGGGTATTCTTTACAAACATTTGGGTTGGGCTCGTGTACATTGTGTTGAATGGACTGGGCTCTTGTAAAGGGTCCTAAATAATGACGGCCCACATCTCTAAATTTACTCAAGGTGCTTTTTTTTTTTTTGATCAAGTACTCAAGGTGTTTTGGAGGCCGGTAGCTTTTTGTAGATTTATTTGAACTTAAATCCACTTAAAAAACTTATTTGGGAATAAATTTATTTTGATCTTCATCATCTAAAATACCCCCAATAGTTATATATTAATCAAAACTTGTTTGAAAAAACTAACTTCTCATAAATTGAAAATTGTATTAGTATGAACAACTCCAAACTTGGGAATTGTACTAACATTAAAATTATTACTCTATCATATTTATCTACTATATTATTTTTTGTTGAACATGTTACTATTTAATGCTAGAAAGAGAAAGAGAGTGTGTGTGTGAGAGAGAGATCTACTATATGATATGCAATATTTATGGGTAAGGGTAATTAGGTAATACAAAATAAAAATTGAAATGTATACTTAATGACAATAATTTGATGAAAAAGAAGATTTAATGGAATATAAGTTTGGCTATTGTATTTAAAATCAAATAAGTTCTTAAAAAAAATATTCACATTCAAATGTTCGTTTACTCAATCTAGACGTTGTTTCGTTTTTATATCAACCCTTGGATCCATTTCTTAGTGGTATGGACAAGTATGGACAACGATGATGGGCTACACAATGTAGATAGCAACACAACTCCAAATATAATCATGATTCAATTCTATGTTTTTGAAACAGTTAAAAAGTGATTAATTTAGCTAGTAATAATAATAATAATTTAAAAATTAGTGATTGATTTAATGGTCACCGTCGAATTTTGTTCGTTCCCTCATGTAATAATGACTACTCAAAAAAAATTCAATTTAGTTTTAGTTAACTCTATTAATTTATAAAGATAGATTTAACAGACTTCTAAATCAAAAGGAAAAAAAATGTCTTATTGTGGTGAGACTTGACCCAAATTGAGATAATTTTGCGTACTACATTTTTTTTTTAGGGGGATTGCTCGGGAATTGAGGAGTCTCCCAAATATTATTCCAAAGAGAGTTTAAGTTAAAGAGATTCAAGTTATATGTAGATTTTACTGTTTATGTAGGTCACACTACTTTGTGTACACGGGTTTGAAAGTGTGACTTCAAAACTCACAAGTCATAATGTCTACATTATCAATGACAGAATTCTTTCATATTGTGAAACTACGACCTTTTTCCAACTTCACCCCTAAGTAAATGTCTACCTACGAGACAACACTAAAACTAAAAATAGGGACGAGTTGTAAATAGATGTTTTGAACTAGAACTTTATAATTTTTTTGGTCAGATTTTGAGAAATTTTTATCTTTCATAAATATTTTAATTTTAATGTAGATGATCTGTTTTTTATTAGATAAAAAAATTAATTACAATACGCATAAATTGACGTAAATATTCCTACAAATTGTTGAAAAAAGAAACACTAAAGAAACTCAATGTCAGACCTTTATTCCTTTTGGCAATATTTTACACAAGAGTAATGCTTTGAATCCCAAATATATATCTCAAATCAATGGGAACCATTAGATGAGTGAGTCTCAATGAAAAAAGTTGATGGAACCTACTTATCCAATGGTTCCCATTGATTTAGGATGCATATTTAGAATACAAATTTGAGATATGTAGCATTGTTCTTTACACAAATCGGATCCTGTTAAGTTGGGCTGTCCATTGAGAATCACACTGTTAACGATTAGCCATCTCAGTGGTATGCCGTCGCCAAGATTGTGCGAATTAATAATATCTTGACCGCCAGATTCTCATTTAGTGACCTTAGTTAGTAAGCTCAGCGTTAATGATCCTCTCAAGTTGGGTCCAACTTATCCGACCCTTTTGCTTGCCTGTACGCCACTGAAATGAGGAAGGAAAAGATTAGGTTAGTTTAGCTAATAAGCCAAAAGAGAGAAGTTGATTGAGAGTTACTTAAGTGATAAGAAACTTGAAAGGAAGCAGGTATGGTGAATCTAAAAGTATATGCTTCCATATACATCCCAAAACTCCAGCCCAAGCAAGATATGCAGCCATGGAAGTAGCTACAAGACTTCAAATTTCGCCTGCAAGTGCCACACCTCCAAATTGTGATCCAATTCCATGCCAACAACAAGAGGAGCTCCATTTCTTGCATGGCCGGCACTATGGGCTGCAAGGCGAGATCATGGCGTCCGCTGTCATCCTCATTTTTGCGATTATCCTTCTCCTTCTCATTGTTTTAATCTGTCTCAGGCGAAGGAATCAAGCGAGAGAGATGACTTACAGTTACAGTGTAGGCCAAGGATATGGGGTAAGGGACTCTCCTTGAAAACTGGTCACTAGCTAGAGACTCTCAAAGACGTACATAGAGAGAAGGGAACACGGCTGTGGTGTCAATAAAAGATCTTCCATACTCAAAGTCAGATTCTATAGGGAATTGGGGGAGGAGGGCATCGACTTTAGTGGGCAGCACAATGGTTTGGTGTCCCCTGTCCCCTCTTTTCACTTTTTTGTTTTTTTGTTTTTGTAGTCACTAGTCAGTCAGTCATTCACAGTCACATGGTCTCACGAAGTCTCCAACTGATGACCAGTTTTCAATATCAACAATAATCTTCGACACCCTTGTAGGAATTGGAATTCCTAAGTAATGAACTGAATTTTAGTTACCCTTTGATGTAATCACGCTAGCTTGAGTTAACATGATCCCGAAATACAACATACAGATGAAGTGCAGTTTTGTGAGTTGGAATTTTTAAGTTAGAACTATGCGACCATGTTTTTTTCTATAAATCAAGGATTGTCTATTAATTATTCTGTATTCATACTCTGTTTTTTTTTTTAAATGTTTCATGATTACTATCAATTTTAGGTTAAAAGGATCATTCAAGGCTTAGCGTACACCAAGGAGTTTTCGCTCCTTACATGAAATCCATTGAATGGGAGGAGACACAAGCTATGCGGAATTACAAAATATTCAGCATCTTTTTTTGTCATCTGCCAGTCCATATACACCGTAAACTTCACTCATTCGATTCCTAACTTGCGCTGGATTGCTGTTCGATTTTCGATAAATCTCTCTCTCTCTCACACACACACACGAGCCACATTCGAATAGCAGAGAACAATTCGGTACTTGGTTTGAGGTTAGAACTTGCAAGGAAGAATTTAGTACGGTATCATTATTTATAATATTTTGAGGTCAAGTTATATATTTTTTAGGTATAACTAAAAAATTCATGAAATTTGTAACTTTTAAATATAAAGTTATTCTGACCAAAAAAAAGTAGACAAAATAATTTTTTTTGAGGTTTAGTTACACTTTTTAAAATTAGCAATGTTATGCTGACTAAAATTAGGGATTAAATAAAGAGTTCAAATGATATGGCAGTTACTGATATGACAAGATTAACTGTCATATTAAAAAAATCTTTTTGTCTTCTCCAAATCAAGAACAGATGGGGTAAAATCTTTTCGTCTTCTTTGCTTCCCTAACACACATAGACAAAAAAAAACAGAGAAAAGAAATGACATGACAATTAATCTTGTCATATCAGTAATTGTCATGTCATTTGAACTTTTTATTTGGTCCCTAATTTTGGTCAGCATAGCATTATTGTTTTAAAATTTTGATTAGAGTGATAAGACACAAATTTGACTATGAACGATCAAATCAATTAAGTGTGTGGTGTAAAATAATTAATAAAACGAGAAAAATATTATGTGGTTGAGTTTGGATAACCGAACTACTAAAGATGACAATGGTGATCGAAAAGCTCTATTAATAAGAAAGTACAAAATAGAGACAGAGAGAGAGATCAAGAATATGCTCAAGGTGAGATGTGTGAGATTTGCCCTCATGTGGAGGAGAAAATATTCATTACAACGGTGATACCACGTGACAAATTGATGTGGTATCACCAACTAATAATATTAAAACAAATAAGTACATGAACCCCACAAAAATAAAAAACTAACCTGTTTTGTAAGCAAATAACTTCTCACACTCCTGTCATGTAAACCTAAGTGGGTTCACCTTTCCCATTTTGGGTTTTATTATTGGTTGGTGATACCATGTCGTCAATGGTGACATGGTACCACCATTATTTACTCCACATGTAGGGGGTTTACAATTTCCTCTGCCCTTATGTGTAGGCGACCGTTCCGATTTCCTCTTCCTCTATTTATCATCTACACGCAAGTCAAATAGCAATAGAGCAACAATTCAGTATCCCAAAGTTATGGATCAAAAGTTAAAATCGTAAGAGGTACGCTACCTACTGGTAGATGCCCAAATAGTAGGTTTTCCCATCATTTCCCTTCCCGATTCTAAGATTATGTTTTCTAACTGAAGTGTCTCATTCCTATATACATTTAATCATGCATATAATATCATAACACATAACACGTAACATTTAAAACATTTAACATGCAATGTAAAATGAATGCAATGGCCTAGACTCATGCCTCACAAGCCCAAGGTAAATCGAGAGCCTAGGCTCTGATACCAAGCTATGACATTCTAAAATCCTGGTGTCCGTAATTATCCTGTTGATCACTCGTTAACCCATGGAATACCCATGGATACCATGTAACTCGGTACCACGCTTTTATGCCCCATTTATCGGGACTCATAACTTAATAAAATTCGAGTAGAGTCTCCTTTGTACTAATAGCTATACCTAAAACGCAACATGTGCAATCATACAACATTGATCACACTGCGTCCATTCATCCATACTCAATTGCATAGTATCAAATACTATCATAATCATCATCACTACGTACATTTATTCATAAAAGAATAAATGTCTCAAATGAGTCTCATGTACATGTCTTTTAAATATAAACAAGTTTTTATTACAAAAATTATACAAGGCCAAAAATAAATATAAACAAGAGACTACGACGTCAAAATAAGAGGCACAATCCGGCTCTGTCGTCAAGGCGGACTAGTATGAGGGCCTTCGGTGAAAGCCTGTAGTATTCCTAAAAATTGTTCCTATAAAAGATAAGTCAACGTTCAATAAGGTAACTCCTATAGAGAATACCTCTAAATTTAAATGCTTATGAAATATCACATGTAACAATCATTTCATGCATTCATTCAACTATTGTAACACCCCAAAATATCCCCTGAACGGCATTACATTCAATCACCATTCATACCATGACAGCACTAAGATAAACCATCAATAAAAAGGACTTCCTAGCAGTAATCCATAACATTTACATCAATATCCCAAAATATTATGCCATCTTTGGCCTTTACATTCCCAATGAAAATTTACTATTATAGCGCAGCGAAAATTACAAAAGAAATCTAGACTATACAGTGTTTCTAAAATAGTATTCTGGTCTAGAACAAAAAGTAAACGGCATCTCTAGATGTCCCAATCGGGATCTAAGTATCCCTCTAGTGAAGCCTCCCCGAGGTACGGCTCGTTAGCACCGAGTACATCCTCTAGCCCGACATCTGTAAAAGGTTCAACTGTAGGGGGTGAGCACGAAGCTCTGTAAAAAAATTCTCCCAAACCCATACAAGGTTTAGAAAAGCAGATAAAGCGGTCGATCTCATTTTTAAACATAACATAGATGCATAATTTGGAATAAAGTAGTGACATTTGAAAAGGATCTCAAGTTTATTTCAAAACATTACTTAAATGAATAAACAAGCAATCGCACACACATAATAATCATTAATGGTTATAAATAATTCCTAATAATTCTTTAGGTAGGTGGCATACTTTGTGGTAACCTCCACCTCCTTTTAGGTCACCTTGGATTCTCAAACATCCTTACCAGGAACCTCTTGAGAATGGATGAGCATCCTTACATGAAACCTCTCACCAATCATTACATTGTTTCCCAAACATCCTTATCGAGAACCTCTTGGGAAGGGGTGAGCATCCTTACAAAGAACCTCTCACTATAACGGGCTTATTTCTCAAGCATCCTTATCGGGAACCTCTTGAGAAGGGGTGAGCATCCTTATAAGGAACCTCTCACTCATGTGCGTCACCAACAACCCAACCAAACATACAATTCCACAATTATCCCAATTTACAAGCATTTATGTAAGATCCCAAAATATATCATGCAACAATTTCACCACCCACCAAGAAAAGTACATGAGATCACAATAGCATCATTTCATGGTTCGATATGAAACACCAAGGTTTTGAAATCAATAATTTAGAACAATTTAGAGAAAAGTTCATCTCTCTTGAAATCTAGGGTTTTTAATCAAGGAAAAGGATTCAATGGTTAATCAAGCAATGATATTGTTTAAAT
This sequence comes from Ilex asprella, assembly GCA_023539305.1. Lineage (NCBI taxonomy): Eukaryota > Viridiplantae > Streptophyta > Magnoliopsida > Aquifoliales > Aquifoliaceae > Ilex > Ilex asprella. The sequence continues at coordinate 25,977,381 of CM042195.1, forward strand.
CATGGTAATAGTCACAAGGGTATTAAGAAACAAGGATTGTATAGCATACATGTATAATTTTAAAGTGAAAAGATTACATATATATAGGCCCTAGCCTCAATGTAAGTGAGTGAGAGAAAACCCCTACCTTTTGTTCTTGAGAAGTTAGGTTTTGATGGACTCCAAGGTATGAATCCCTTCAAAGCAAGTGTTTCTCTCTCCTTTTCTTCCTCTCTTTTTCTCCTTTCTTTCTCTCTTAGGGTTTCTAAGGTTGGAGGGGCCGAAATAGAGCCAAAATAGGCGACCTTGGGTTTTTATAAGGCTAAAATGGGACCAAGATCGCGACATTTAAGTTTCAGAATTCTTTCGGCTATACCGGTACAATACTCTACCGGTAGGCTGTACCGGTAGGGTTTTGCCTAGTTTGGCCTTTTTCTTCCGTTTTTCATTTCCAATCCATCCTAATCCCTTCCAAAACCAACCCAAACTTTCACAACATACATTTGTACCCCAAACATAGTTGCTAGAAGTTCTTTTACAATTCATGTCACCCATTCACTAGCTAAACTAGCTTTAACAATGATTTACACAGACATTCGAAATTTTTACTTTTTCAACCTATCGAATTAAAACACACATCACTACACATATCCACCTTTTTACCACAAATAGTTTCTATATATTTTATACATATATAAAAGAAAATGTGGGGTGTTACAAATATGTCTATTATGAACAAATATCACAAATCATGTCATGTTATGTGAATTTTATACATATTAAGATCTGTTTCGTCACGTGAATTTTATAAAAATTCATGTTTTTGACCCATGCTTTAACAATTAATTAATATTTTACCCCTTTAATTAGGATTTTAATAATTTTTTTTTCCAGGTTTTACAATGACAGTTAATCTTGTCATATTAGCAACTGTCATGTCATTTTGACTCTTTATTTGATCCCTAATTTTGGTCAGTATAGCATTACTATTTTAAAATTTTAATTAGAGGTGATAAGACACAAAGTTGACTATGCACAATCAAATCAATTGAGTGTGTGGTGTAAAACAATTAATAATAAGAAACAATTAGGTGGTTGGGTCTGAGTAACCTAATTACTGAAGGCGGCAATGGTAGCCAGAGAATTCTATTAATGAGAGAGTACAAGATAGTAAGAGAGAGAGATCAATAGTACATTCAAGGTGAGATATGTGAGATCTACCCTCATGTGTAGGGGGTTTATAATTTATAGGCACAGAACCCCAATTGTCAAACTACTAATTTATCTGTGAACATATCTACAATTGGGGATATGCACTATTTTGGAGTTATGGTTATCCCAATGAATGCTCTCCCATGTGCATTGACTTTCTCTAGACTCTTAAGCTTTGAATTGGACTGAGACCATGAGCTAAGTCTGACCTGTCTTTTGATGATAGGGGGTTGAGAGCATGAGTGAACTCCTTCATTTGGGTAAACCAAGGTATCTTGTTCCACACGGTGGCTTCTTCAGTTTTTGACTCCATTGCATTTTAGAAGCTTTCTACTTCATTTGGTAGTGACATTGTTGGAGACCCACTATGTTAGCAAACAAATTTCTCTGTTGTGTCGCTCAAACCCCTCTTTCCTGATTAGAACTAGGGTAGCGTCATTCTCTTTCTTCATTCCACAAGCAACAGAGAGAGGATGAGAAAAGGCACGGACTTTTCGGCATGAGGAGATGGAGATGCTTTGGCAAGTGGTGCCTTGGAAAGAGAGAAAGGCTTAGGTTGGGCTGAGATGAACTTGGACGACCCTAGGCGTGGCATACGCTTAGTTGGTGGTAGGGAGAAAGACGCTAGAGCAAGGTTGGGTGACGCTGAAAAGCTGGGTGATGTTAGGGGAGGCACAAGTCTAGGCAGCATCATGGGCGACGCCACGGAGGACCTAGGCAAACTGATGATATATTCAATTTTTAAAAATTCTCTCTTTCATTCAAACTCCACAGGTGATCCCGTGGTTGGTAGATCAATGGTGGAGGATCTCTACATTACTAGGATGACGATTTTCCTTCCTCCTAAGTGGGTTAGATATGATGCCTCCAATACTTCCCAGTTGAGGTTTAATGGCCTTATTGTTTCTCAGAAGGTGGGGTCTGATGGTGTCCCATTTTTTTCTCAGCATGTGACCCTTTTGAGTCCTAGGACTTTAGCGATTGAGACTCCTGTGTAGACTTCACTGAGACCGGAGCTCCGCATAATTGTTTGGCATCTAGTAGTGGTTTGGTGTTCATGCTGCAGGACATGAATTTGGCCGAGTGACTTTGGAGGTTTGTGACATCCTTGAATATTAGAGAGGTCGGTTCTCGAGGTCCTGAGGGTATCATCGATACCATGATGGAGGGCTTTTGTATGGATACCCTTCTTTTATGTGTGCGAAGTAATATAATACTCGGAAGTCCGAGGTCGAACCACAGGGAATTGAGAAAAACTTAGAACATAAAGAAAAATAAAAAAAAATGTTTTGAAATAATTGTTGTAGAGATTTTGAAATTAGAAAAACAATAAATTTGGTTTTTAAAACAATAATTGAAAATACTAAAGCATCGGAAATACCCTTTCAAATCCACACAGTAATTATTAATGATCCAGTTTTTTTAACTCAATTGAGTATCAAATAAGGAGTGATCACAATCGGAATATTTAACGGTGATAATACGAAAACATCAAAAGTTATAATTAATGAATTATCTGAATAAATATAAGAATTTAATTGTAGATCACAAGCATTCACCGTGCCCGGAGTCTACGATAAAACAAACTTTTACAGAGCAAAAAATTAACTTAAAGATAAGAATTAAATTAAAAGAATAAATCAAGCATTAAAAAAACTATTGAACCAATAATAAATATCGTGCTTCATTGAAAGTATCTCCCCTAGCTTTAGCTGGGCTTTTACCAAGTCATAGAACTTAGAACAAAAATTAGAAAAGAAAAGATGGGAAAAGAATAATAATCCTAATCCTAATTTTAATTATTTCTCTCAATAGATGAAAGCCTTTATTTATAGTCAAATAAATCATAGGTACATGTAGAAGATATAAGGTTGGCTTAGGAGGAATTCTTTTTCCAAACAGAAGTCTTTTAAAATTAAATCACGTCCATAAAATCTTGGGGCTCGGGGGTACACAATCCGTCCAAACTTTGAGCTTGGATTTTGTAACACCCCAAAACATACCATACACGGCATTACCTTCTGGCATCCATTTATATCATGAGAGCACTAAATAATCCATCCATAAATAAATTTCATTCATAAAAAATATACAATGTTCACAATATTGTCCCAAAAGAATAGACTCATCTTGGTCTTTAAATTTCCAAAAATTAACAAATGTAGCGCACCAGAATATAACAAAATATAAACTAGACTTTACATTGTTCCAAAAGAATTTCCTAGTCTAGTACAAAAGGAGAGGAGGCAGCTCTATGTGTCCACCTCGGGATCCACACTCCCATCAATTAGAGTCTCTCAGGTAGCGGGCTTTTCGACCCTCACGTCCTCCTCTAGTGGGTAATCTGAAAAATGTTAGCAGCAGGGGATGAGCACGAATCTCTGTAGGAAAATTCTCCCAAACCCATACAAGGTTTAGAAAAGCATTTAAAATGGTCGGTCTCATTTTTAACATAACATAGATACATAATTTGACTGAAAACGGTGACATAAAAAAAAAAGATCTCAAGTTTATTGAAGAACTTTACTTAAATGAATAAATGAGCACCTCATAAAAATAATAATGATTAATGGTCATAAATAATTTTCAATAATTCTTTTGGTAGGTGGCATACTTTGGGGTAACCTCCACCCCCTTTTTGATCACCTTAGATTCTCAAGCATCCTTACCAAGAGCCTCTTGAGAATGGATGAGCATCCTTACATGGAACCTCTCACTCATCATTACATTGTTTCCCAAGCATCCTTATAGGGAACCTCTTGGGAATGGGTGAGCATCCTTCCATGGAACTTCTCACTAATCACTACATTGCTTCCCAAGCATCCTTACCGAGAACCTCTTGAGAATGGGTGAGCATCCTTCCATGGAACCTCTCACTCACGAGCTTCACAAGCAACTCAACCAAGCATATAATTTTCACATTTATCTCAATTCACAAGCATCTATCCAAAATCCCCAAAATATATCATGCAACAATTCTACAACCAACTAAGTAAAATACATGAGATCACTATAGCATCATTTGATGGTCCAATATGAAACACTAAAGTTTGAAAATCAAGGATAAATTAAAATTTAGAGAAAAGTTTATCTCTCTTGAAATCTAGGATTTTTAGCCAAAAACAAGGATTTAATGGTTAACCCACCATTAATATTGTTTAAAGCATGGTAATATTATCAAGAATCAATGATTTATAGCATACATATTAGATTTATGGTGGGAAGAGTACATATAAGTAAACCCTAGCTTCAATGTAAGTGAATGAGAGAAAACCCCTACCTTTTTTTCTTAAAAAGTTGGATTTTGATGGACTCCAAGGTGTAAATCCTTTCAAATTAAGTATTTCTCTCTCCCTTTCCTCCTCTCTCTTTCTCCTTTCTTCCTCTCTTAGGGTTTTTAAGGTTGAAGGGGCCGAAATAAGGCCAACGGAGGTAACATAAGGTATTTATAGGGCAAAAATCGGATCAAGATCACGACATTTAAGTTTCAGAAATCTTTCGGCCGTACCAGTACGCTGTACCGGTACGTCGAACTTTCTGGACCAGTTTGTTCCGGTACGCAGTACCAGTACGATACAATACCGGTACGCGGTACTGGTACAGTTTTGCCATTTTTTCCCATTTCCTCCATTTTTTATTTCCAATCCATCTTAAACCTTTCCAAAACCATCTTATGCATATCCAACACCTATTTCTACACCGAACCTATTGAATATAAGTTCTAGGACCTTAAGTTTCAGATTTTCACAAATTAAAATTAACCTTCCACTAATCATTTTAAATCTCTACCTTTCCAATCTATCAAATTCAAACACACATCACTACACATCTCCATATTTTTACAACAATTATATACTATATATCTCTATACATATATAAACAAAAATGCAGGGTGTTACAATCCACCCCATTAAAGAAAGTTTCGTCCTCAAAACTTACCTCAAGTAGCGAACAAATCTGGATACTTCTCTCGCATTTCTTGCTCCGGTTCCCAGGTAGCTTCCTCCACTCCATGGTGTTGCCGCAAAACCTTCACCAATCTGATGACTTTGTTGTGAAGCACCTTCTCCTTGGTATCTAGGATTCTCACCGGTTGTTCTTCATATGTTGCTCCTTCTTGAATTTCTATATCTTCCAAGTCAATGATCAGTGTCGCATCCGATTAACACTTCCTCAACATCAACACATGGAATACGTCGTGTACGTCTGATAACTATGCTGGTAACCGTAACTGATATGCCGCTTTGCCAACAACTTTGATCACTTCAAATGGTCTGGTATATCTTGGTGCTAATTTCCCCTTCTTGCCAAATCGGAATACTCCCTTCTTGGGTGACACCTTGAGAAACACGTAATCTCCCACCTTAAATTCTAAGGGTCTTTGTCTGTGGTTCGCATAGCTCTTCTGTCTACTTTGAGCCGTCCGTAGCCTCTCTCGGATGAGTTGAATCTTCTCCGTAGTTTCTCGAACAAGGTCCGGTCCCAACAAACTACTCTCGCCGACTTCCAACCAACATGTCGGTGATCGACATGGCCTTCCATGCAATACCTCATACGGTGCCATTCCAATGCTTGCCTGATAGCTGTTGTTGTACGCAAATTCCACCAATGAAAAATGATCACTCCAACTCCCCTTGAAGTCTAACCCATAAGCCCGTAACATGTCTTCCAGAATTTGTATCACACTCTCGGATTGCCCATCTGTTTGAGGATGAAATGCGGTGCTGAAACGTAACTCTGTCCCCAAAGCCCTTTGAAGACTTTACAAAAACCGTGCCACAAAACGAGAATCATGATCCGACACTATAGAGAGCGGAACTCCATGCAATCTGACAATCTCATGGATGTATAGTTGGCTCAAAGTCTCTACGTTATCCGTGGTCTTCATACTCAAGAAATGAGTGGACTTGGTGAGTCTATCTATGATGACCCACACTGCATTATGCCCTCGTGACATCCGTGGTAAACCAGACACGAAGTCCATGGTATTGTGATCCCACTTCCACTTTGAAATAGGCAAAGACTGTAGGACTCCTCCTAGCCTTTGATGTTCAATCTTCACTTGCTGGCATACTGCAAATTTTGCCACATACTTGGCCACATCTTGCTTCATTCCTCTCCACTAGTATTGATGCTTCATATCCCTATACATCTTTGTACTACCGGGGTGTATAGCAAACTTTGAGCGATGACACTCCTCAAGTATCTCCTCCTATAGGGACGAATCATCGGGAGCACATAGCTTCTCCCCATATCTCAATTCTCGATTTTCTAAGACCAAACCTCCATCATTTCTCCATTCTCTAATTTAGTTATAATCAACTCTAAGTCCGAATCCAAGCGTTGTAAGTCCATAATTTTACGTTAGAGGGTAGGTTGGGCTACAAGGTTAAATAGGCATGGTCGAGATCCATCTTCTCTAGCCCATGGGTCGTAATCTCCAAGGGCATCTCTCATCTTCCATTGCCGCGCAAGAGTATTGAGTTCACCTCGAGATTTCCCGCCCAGTGCATCGGCAACTACATTCGCCTTCCCCCGGATGGTAGTTGAGTGTGAAATCATAGTCCTCTAAGAACTCAATCCACCTTCTCTACCGGAGATTCAAGTCTTTCTGTGTGAAGATATACTTGAGGCTCTTATGGTCAGAGAACACTTGAAATTTCTCTCCATTTAATAACACCTCCACAACTTAAGAGCAAAGACCACAACGACAAGCTATTAGTCATGGGTGGGATAGTTCTGTTCATGAACCTTGAGTTGCCTAAAGCCATAGGCAACTACCTTCTCTCCTTGCATTAGAACGCATCCCAAGCCTCGTAGTGAAGCATCGGTGTAAACATCGTATCCTTCCCCACTATTCGGAATAATGATGACAAGAGCCATCGTCAACTTCTCCTTCAAGGTGCGAAAGGCTAGTTCACATGCTTGAGTCCACAAGAATTTCTCTCCCTTCTTCTAAGGTGAGTCATCGGCATCGCTAGCTTAGAGAACCCCTCCACAAACCTCCGATAGTAACCTGCCAAGCCCAGAAAACTACGCACCTCCGTCACATTCTTTGGTGGTTCCCATTTCATCACGGCCTCAATCTTCGCGGGATCAACCGCTACCCCTTGCTCGGACACAACATGGCCAAGGAACTTCACTTCCTTTATCCAACACTCACACTTGCTCATCTTCGCATATAACTTATGTTCTCTCAATATTTGTAGCACAATAGAGAGATGACGAGCATGTTCTTCCTGAGTCTGTGATTAAATCAATATGTCATCAATAAATACAATGACAAATTGATCGAGGTAAGGCCGGAAGACTCTGTGCATCAAATCCATGAAGGCTACTAGTGCATTCGTCAGTCCGAACGGCATCACCGTATACTCAAAATGACCATATCGGGTACGAAAAACAGTCTTAGGAATATCCTTCTCTCGGATCCGTAATTGATGGTACCCTGTGCGAAGGTCAATCTTAGTGTAATACTTCGAACCCCTCAACTGATCGAATAATTCATCAATTCTCGGTAACGGATACTTATTCTTCATGGTAACCCGATTCAACCTCCGATAATCTGTGCACAACCGTAGGTCTCATCCGTTTTCTTCACAAAGAGGATCGGGACTCTCCAAGGTGAAGTGCTTAGACGGATAAACCCAATCGTCAACAAGTGATCCAACTGCTTCCTTAGCTCCTTTAACTCCAAAAGTGCCATCCGGTAGGGAGCAATGGATATGGGTTTGGTTCCCGGATAGAGATCGATCTTGAACTCAATTTCCCTAGGTGGCGGTAATCCGGATAATTCCTGGGGAAAAACATTCAGAAACTCCGATACTATTAACATCACATCCGTATAGATTTTATCCCTGTCATTTCCCATCAAGCTAGCTAAGAAACTCAATTGATTTCTCGTTTTTGCCTTTAAGAACCAACTACCCGTAGTAGAAAATGGATGAGAAGAATCTTGGTTATTTACAAAACTGAAAACGACTCCTCCCGGCAACTGAAATGTAATCCACTTGAGGAAGCAATCCATTATCACTAGAAAAGCGAACAACAAGTTCATCCCGAAAATCACGTCATACCCCTTCATTTCTAAAGCAATCAAATCCACAATCAATTCGTGTTCCCCAATGCGAAGTACACAAGCCTTGCAGACTCGATTAGTATCTAACCGTTCTCCCGTGGGCAAGCTAGTGTTCATAACATGCTCTAGCTTCGCGAAACTCAACCCCAAATCAAGTGCATATGTCGTGCGTACAAATGAGTGTGTTGCACCGAGGTCAAATAAGATTCGGGCCCAAGAGTTATAAAGAAGAATTATACCTTCAACAACTGCATTGGAGGCATCTTCCTCCGGTTCGATCAAGGCAAACACTCGCCCCTGGTTGACGCCGTCGGGGGCTTGAGCTTGTATCAGTCGCTATGGTGCAGGCATTGGTGGTGGTGGTTGGGCTGCTGGCACCTGTCTGGCGGTCAGGATAGGCCCCTGAGGTAGAAAAATTGGGCAATGCATCTGAATATGTCCCACCCCTCTCCATGCAAAGCAAGATCGCAGGGTAATACCAGCTCTAGTCTGAGTGTCTCCCTCTCCGCGGGCTGTTAAAAGTCGTTGTCCACCTGTCTGGTCTGGGCGACGGTATGGTGTCGATCTCTGTGTCACACTAGTGCTAGCACACCCGTCCGTATCGGACCTCCTCTCACTAAGCTCTGTCGTTGCTGACTCTCTCCACCAGTGTAGCTCTATCAACAATATTCCCGTAGTCCGAATTTTGAGAGCCACCAACTTCTCTCGGATGACCGGCCTCAAGCCCTGCTCGAAGCGCTTGGCCCTGTTGGCCTCACTAGAAATGAACTCCTCAGCATACCAGGATAGCTCATCAAACCTCCTCGCATACTCGACCACAGACATGCTGCCTTGTCGTAGGACAAGAAAATTGGCCTTCATCCGGTCTCCGACTGATTCAGAAAAATACTTATCTTGGAAGAGTTGATCGAACTCCTCCCAAGTAAGGGTGTCGGTGTTCCTTCTCCTCTTTATGGCATCCCACCAATAGTTGGTTTTCCCCTCAAATAGGTAGGTCGCCAAGCCAACCCGTAAATCCTCGGCAATCCCATGCCTTCACAAATCCTCTTCACTCGACGGATCCATTTATCCGCATCCAAAGGGTTAGAGTTCGCTTGAAAAGTAGACGTGTGTTGCCTCAGGAATTCTCGAAGAACTATCATCCTTCGGCTGCCGTCCTCGTTGCCCGGCATTTAAGCTAAAGGGTGAGCTCCTCCATTATGGTTGTTCCCATTCTGGTGTTGTACCAGAGTGGTGAGCTCCCTCAAACAATGATAAATGTCGTTCATGGCATCGGGAGGTGGTGACGGAAGAGGGGGTGCTTGGTCACCATGTCCTCGTCCACGGCCACGTCCACGTCCCCTTTCTCCGTCCATCCTGCACATCAATTTAAAATTTAGTTCATTGATGTACAAGACATCCTGAATATTACTTTAATCTAAAGTCTATGGTTCCTATAAAGCAAGACCAAACAATTTCTTTCTACCTAGTCCTATTTCACTAGTGTGAATCCATAACCTACAGCTTCCATGTAAGACCTAAGCCTAGGCTCTAATACCAAATCTATAACATCCCAAAACACACCCTAGACGGCATTACCTTCTAACATCTATTTACATCATGAGAGCACTAAATAATTCATCCACAAATAAATTTCATTCATCAAAAATATACAATGTTCATAATATTGTCCCAAAAGAATAGACTCATTACATTCCCAAAAATTAACAAATGTAGTACAGCGGAATATAACAAAATATAAACTAAACTTTATATTATTTCAAAAGAATTTCCTAGTCTAGTACAAAAGGAGAGGAGGCCGCTCTATGTGTCCACCTCGGGATCCATACTTCCGTCAATTAGAGTCTCCCAGGTAGCGGGCTCTTCGACCCTCACGTCCTCCTCTAGTGGGTAATCTGAAAAATATTAGCGATAGGGGGTGAGCACAAAGCTCTATAGGAAAATTCTCTCAAACCCATACAAGGTTTAGAAAAATATTTAAAACGGTCGGTCTCATTTTTAACATAACATAGATACATAATTTGACCGAAAAAGGTGACATAAAAAAAAAAGATCTCAAGTTTATTGAAGAACATTACTTAAATAAATAAATGAGCACCTCATAAAAATAAAAATGATTAATGGTCATAAACAATTTTCAATAATTCTTTTGGTAGGTGGCATACTTTGGGGTAACCTCCACCCCCTTTTTGGTCACCTTTGATTCTCAAGCATCCTTACTGGGAACCTCTTGAGAATGGGTGAGCATCCTTACATGGAACCTCTTGCTTATCATTACATTGTTTCCCAAGCATCCTTACAGGGAACCTCTTGGGAATGGGTGAGCATCCTTCCATGGAACCTCTCATTAATCACTACATTGCTTCACAAGCATCCTTACCGGGAACCTCTTGGGAAGGGGTGAGCATCCTTACATGGAACCTCTCACTCATGAGCATCACAAGCAACCCAACCAAGCATATAATTTCTACATTTATCTCAATTCACAAGCATCTATCCAAAATCTCCAAAATATATCATGCATGGTAAATCTAGCATCATTTGATGGTCCAATATCTATCCAAAATCTCCAAAATCTCCAAAACAATTTCACAACCGTACATGAGATCACTATAGCATCATTTGATGGTCCAATATGAAACACTAAGGTTTGGAAATCAAAGATAAAGTAAAATTTAGAGAAAAGTACATCTCTCTTGAAATCTAGGGTTTTTAGCCAAAAACATGGATTTAATGGTTAACCCACCATTAATATTATTTAAATCATGGTAATATTATCAAGAATCAATGATTTATAGCATACATATTAGATTTATAGTGGGAAGAGTACATATAAGTAAATCGTTGCCTCAATACAAGTGAATGAGAGAAAACCCCTACCTTTTTTCTTGAAAAGTTGGATTTTGATGGACTCTAAGGTGTAAATCCTTTCAAATCAAGTATTTCTCTCTCCCTTTCTTCCTCTCTCTTTCTCCTTTCTTCCTCTCTTAGGTTTTATAAGGTTGGAGAGGCCGAAATAAGGCCAAAAGAGGTAAAATAAGGTATTTATAGGGCGAAAATCGGACTAAGATCGCGACATTTAATTTTCAAAAATCTTTCAGCCGTACCGATACGTTGTACCGGTACGTCGAACTCTCTGGACCAGTTAGCTCTGGTACGCAGTACCGGTACGTTTTTGCCATTGTTTTCCCATTTCCTCCATTTTTCATTTTAAATCCATCTTAAACCCTTCCAAAACCATCTTATGCATATCCAACACCTACTTCTACACCGAACCTATTGAATACAAGTTCTAGGACCTTAAGTTTCAGATTTTCACATATTAAAACTAACCTTCCACTATTATTTCCACTAATCATTTTAAATCTCTACCTTCCACTCTACCAAATTCAAACACACATCTCCATATTTTTACAACAATTATCTACTATATATCTCTATACATATATAAAAGAAAATGCAAGGTGTTACAGATTTCGCATATTTAGAGGTTGATTAACGAAATTTTTGTGAAATATACTTTTGTAGCCCTTGGAGTCTTCTTTCCAATCTCATAAAAATCAGGTCAATCAAATATCGAAATCAAAAGTTATGACCAAAATATTGAAGATGTGTCAAATCTTTATCTTTTAGGATATTTTCCTAATCTAACTTTGAATGAGTTTTCTTCTAATTTGGACTCTTATAAGGATTAAATTGTTGTCATATCATCAAATTTTCCTATCTTCCTCAGGATTCTTCAATCCTTATCAATTATAATTCTTCCTCTAGTGATTGTTTCACTTACTTTATCCATTATTACTTTAAATCAACCAATTTACCTGTAAAATAAACCAAACAACTAGAAAAAGTATCAAACTAGAAAATTAAATAATTTAACACATTAAATCACAAATAATAAGCAATTAACTAATCTTTAAATATAATAAAAAATCACTTTTGATGGTTAATCCTTTAATTCTTGTCTTTTTAAAGTTTTTTCCTTTGTATAAATCCTTGAGTCATTGTGTCATGTACATTAATTGCTTGAATTTTCCTGAAGGTCAAATAATTGGTTATTCCATGCTTGAATTAATTAATTAGAATTTCTCATAAGATAGTTGATTTATTTTTTTCAATAAAATAAGGTTTACCTGTTGAAAAGCTTGATTTACCATAGACTTCAGGCACGGTGAATACTGGTGATCTACAAGTAAATTCTTATATTTATTCAGATAATTTATTAATTATAACTTTTGATGTTTTCATATTATCACCGCTAAATATTCTGATTGGGATCACTTCTCAATTGAGTTTGAAAACTAAATCATTAATACTTATTGTGTGGATTTGAAAGGGTATATCTAATGCTGTAGTATTTTAATTATTATTTTAAAAATTAAATTTATTGTTTTTCTAATTTCAAAATCTCTACAACAATTATTTCAAAACAATTTTATTTTTATTTTTCTTTGTGTTCTAAGTTTTTTCTCAATTCCCCTTGGTTTGACATCAGACTTCCGAGAAATTTATTACTTCGCATAACCTGCACTTGAGTGATCAATTATAAAGTTGTGATCTACACAAGCATTCACCGTGCCTGAAGTCTACGATTAATAAAGTTTTCCAACAGGTAAATCTTATTTTATTAAAAATAATAAATCAACTATCTTATTAGAAATTATAATTAATTAATTCAAGCATGGAATAACTAGTTATTTGACTTGTAGAAAAATTCAAGCAATCAATGTACATGACACAATGACTCAAAGATTCATACATAGCAAAATTTTTATTACAAGACAAGAATTAAATTAAAAAAATAAATCAAGTATTAAAAATAACATTGAATGAATAATAAATACTGTGTTTCATTGAAAGTATCTCCCCTAACTTTAGTTAGGCTTTTAGCAAGTCATAGAACTTAGAACAAAAACTACAAAAGAAAAGATGGAAAAAGAATAATAATCCAAATCTTAATTCTAATTACCTTGAGAACTTGGAACATATAGTGGAGATTCATAAAAACCCTAGTGAGTTTTGATTCAATCTTCTTTGGAGGGTTATTTACATTTACTCAATAAAAAATATTTTTACTTAGCTAATCTCTTTCAATAGTCTCATTATTTTTGTTTTGGTCAACATCAATATTGTGAATGATTACTTGACTTTAAATTATTTGCATGGGAAGTGTGTTATCAATACCTCTTGTGATATGATTTAAGGTCGTCTTTGATATTATTTGAGCATAAGTCTTATTCTTTGAATATTATTATCTCTAGAAGTCATGATTGAGCCTTTGAAGTAAAATTTTAATTCTTATACCAAACATATAATAATCAAGCCAATGAAAAAAAAAATATCTTTTACCCTTGGTTATTTGGAGATTGAGTTTTTATTGTTTATGTAATTTGGGAGATGTTGGTTGAGAAAAGATGATCAACAAAAAAAAAAGAGGTTTTGCATACGTGTGAATATCTGCATTAGATGTTTTGCTAGAAAAAAAAAGTATATACATTCAGTTGTATTACTGAAAAAAAATATGAGAAAGTGTTGTAAATTGTGCTTTTGAAGGATATAGAAAGAGATTTGGTTGTATAATGTACATGTTCTCTCGGGATAGTCTTTTGAATTCTTGAATATCCTTTGTTTCAAAACCCTAATCTCAATGCCCCATTACAACCTTAAATAAGTATCTATCTAATCTCAAGAGTGTGTTGGTAGATGCATAACTTGTGTGAATAAAAAGAGAGCGATGATTATTTATTTATTGTGTGTTGATTTTCTTTCATGAGATTATTTCAAATCTTTTTCTTTTGGATTATGATTATTTTAATAGACATGTGAGCATTATTTTGTTTTGATTTAAATATATTCTTCTTACATGTGATATTTGAGGGAATAGTCACTATAATTTGAGAGAGTCTTTTATGATGAATTATCTAGTGAGATTTGACATTGAGACGAATAGTTGATAGTTGTAGAGGTGATTACCGGATAAATTACTGACTTGGTATAGTTAATTCACACTACACATGAGTTTATATGAGAATATGATAAGTGCATACATTTGTATAGCATATAATTCTATATTTTTCTTTGCATGGACTTATAAAAAAGCTTGTAGTTAAGAATTTTTATATTGTGGTAGAAATTTGTGTTATAAAATTATTATTCAAATATTTGATTACAGGTTGATGTTTGTGGGTATCATCTCTGAAAACCTTCACAGGACTACACTAGGAGGAACCTAAGGGTTTAAAGGCTTGTTGCATATGCTAAATGCAATCGTGAGTACTACAAAAGTGGATTTGTGTTTTATTTTATTAGGTTATTTTATTTTTAGTTTTTAGAATTTGGAATTCATGTATTACTAGGGACTAGTAATATTTAGGTTGTGGGGTGTGATTAACCATCAAAAGTGTTATTTTATAATATTTAATAATTGATTAATTACATATTATTTTATGATTAAATGTGTTAAATTTCTTAATTTTCTAGTTAGATACTTTTTTCAATTATATAGTTTATTTTGCACATGAATTGTTTGATTTAAAGTAATAATGTTTAATGCAAGTGAAACAATCACAAGAAGAAGAATCACAATTGATAAGAATTGAAGAGTTAAGATTGTAACGCCCCAAATACCACCCTGGACGGCATTACATTCAATAACCATTCATATCATGAGAGCAACTAATAAATCCATAAATAACCGGGGGTCTTTAATTTAACAAAATTCGGGCAGAGTCTCCTTTGTTCGGAGAGCTCTACCAAAACACAACTTGTGCAATTCTACTGTAATGACCACACCGGGTCCATTTAAATACCATAAAATCAATCCATCAAATTTACATGTTATCCCAAAAGAATAGGCCAAGCTATAACTTTTACATCCCCATAAAAGTACTATAATACACAGCGAAATTTATAAAATAAAACTAGGCTATAAAATTCTCCCAAAAGATTATCCCAGTTTATAACAAAAGAAATGGGGGGGTCACTCTAAGCGTCCACTTTGGGATCCACGCTCCCTTCTGTCGGAGTCTCCCAATGTATCGACTCCTCGACTCCCAACTCCTCTTCAAAGGCAAAATCTGAAAGGTGGGGAAGTAGGGGGTGAGCACAAGGTTCTGTAGGAGGATCCTTCCAAACCCATTCAAGGTTTTGAAATCAAGTAAAACAAGTAGATCACATTTCGCACATACATATAAATGAATTTTGAAATAAAATAAGGACATTTCAAAGGAGATCTCAAGTTTGTACAATAATAAGGAATTGAAAGAGAATAAAACCACGTTTAATTGACAAATAATTTCCAACATAATTCACTCTACCATACACTATTTCCACAAGTTATCGCGACATCCCATACTACCCGAAACTCTTGGAGAAATAATATTTGGTACAATGAACAATAATTTATATTTGGTACCACTCAAGTAGGTTGTCGCTTCTCATGAATCTACTCAACGATTCTACCTCGTTCACCCATTTATAATAACAATCACAGACCAATTTAGGAAGGGTGTGTACCGTCTCATACGGCATTGACGAAATTCTTCCAAGGTGTCTAGCATACTAACCCTTTCCCTGGTATCCATGAACAATAGTGGTCACTGTCACAACAATGATCCGCTACAAGCATTAGGCAACTATCTCACCCCCACTGGGATAGACTGACCTCTAACAGTCTACGGCAGCTCTCGAAGGTAATTCAAGTCCCTCACAACACCATACACAAGAGTGACATACCAATAATATGCTCAAACCTCATATACAAGCAAATTCCATGATTTTTCTCAATTTTCACAAGCAATATACATAATAGAAAAATTTAAGAAACATACTCATTTCGTAAATCATGTTACAAGAGACAAGTTTAAAGGAAATAAGCATGAGATCATCAATACAATTATTTTACTACCCAACACAAAGCTCTAGAATTTTCGAAATCAAGATGATGTGAAGATATAGAGAAAAACCCATATTTTTCCAAAAACTAGGATTTGATGGATTTTCAACCATCATTTTGTTCAAATCATGTGAATGTTTGTAAAAATATCAAGAAACAAGGAACCCATAACAAATACATACTATTAAGAGTCAAAATCTACATATATAATAACCATAACATCAATGAACAAGAAATGGAAGAAAACCCTACCTCAAAACCTAAGAAACCAAGCTCCACCTTCAAATCTTCAAGTGAATTCAAGAATCTCATCTTAAGTTTTCAAGCAAAAGTCCAAGCTCTAATGACCTTCTTTTCTCTTCTTCTCTCTTTCTCTCTCTAATTCTAAGGTTTATGGAGTAGTATTGGGTGAGAGATGTGAGAAAAATGAGAGAAATTGATGTAAAAATGGAGTTATAAAGGATGAAAATCGCGTCGGGTACTGTTCACAGGACCCAAAAAATGTATTTTTTCTAAAATTATGATTTTGGCCCAAAACTTCTCCAATTTGGTTCATATGACTACTTTAAGGTTTTTTGACGTTTAAGATTTATTTTTAATGTTATTTTAACCTAAAAAATTTATTTTTATGATTTATCTCAAAATTAAAGTCAATTTACACCCGAAACACCGAAATTATTATTTTACCTCTCTGAATCCCTATATGAGGTAAACGTCTATTTCAATATTTTTCGGACCTCTCGAATTCAATGGTAATATTATTTTGACCTAAAAGAAGTTAATATATTACCTAGTTACCCTTATTAACCTTAAATACCTCCAAAAATTAAGTTTGACCCGAAAGTCAATTCGTTCGAAACTCAAACTTTATGATTAACCTTTCAACAATGATTCTAAGTTTCTACTATCCTTTTATTCATATTAGGAGAACTCTTAAAATAATATTATCCTTATTTAATTTTTAATATAGGGTCTTACAAAGATTGAGATAGGAAGACTTGAAGATAAATCAGCAATTTCATCCTTATAAAAGTTCAAGTTTCAAGAAAACTCATTTAAAGTTTGATTAGGAAAGTTTCTTATAAGATAAGGATTTGACACGTCTTCAGTATTTTGGTCATAACTTTTAACTCTGATATCTGATTGAACTAATTTTTGTGAGGTTGGAAAGAAGACTCCAAGGGACAAAAATGTATTTCACGAAAAATTCATGATTCATCTTCTAAATATGTGAAATTCAAACTCAAAGTCTAGAAAAATTTTGTATCCGCGGGGCCCAAGATTTTATGCACGAGATTTAGACTTCTTTTTGGAAACGAATTCCTCTCAAGCCAACCTTATATTTTCTACCTGTACCTAGGATTTATTTGACTATAAATAAAGGTTCTTATCTATTGAGAGAAATAATTAGAATTAGGATTTGGATTACTATTCTTTTCCCATCTTAATAATAGCACTTTAATAAAATAACACTTTTGATGGTTAAGAACTTTTTAATGCTTGATTTATTATTTTAATTTAATTCTTGTCTTTTAGTAAATTTTTTTATCTATATAAATCCTTGAGTCATTGTGCCAGTACATTGATTGTAAAAACTCGGGTAAATTTTAAACTTTTAAGAATAAAGGGCAAAACGGTAAATTATCATGACGGTTCGGGTTATAAACCTAAAATTTTCTAAAACTCGGATGACGAAACGGACCTCACTGTTAGAATCGTCTCGCGAAATCTAGTGACCATGTCAAATTTCATCGAATTCCAAGATAGTTAGGTTTTTGGCGTTTTACGAAACGGTAGGACCCCGGGAGACCCAAATACTAAATTTTTTGTGAAAATTATGAGATTTTTAAGATAAATGAGGTTAAGACAAATTAAAAATATTTTGAACTTGAACCGGAGCAAAATTTAATCGTTTCGGGATGAAAACAGACCAGGAATAAAAAGGGACGTGTGGCACGTTGTGGACCAAGCATTCTAAAAATATAAATAGAGGGAAAAATCAGATTTTCCCCCATTACTTCAGTCGATACTCAGCCGATAGAGAGGAGAGGGAAACCCAAAATTTTCTCCAATTTCTCTTTACGATCTACGTAGCTAGAGAGCTCAAATCCACTCGGGCCAAGAACTAAAGTTGGTCTTCTCAATGAGGGTTACGCGTACACACCAAAAAGGACTTTCACCGAAGGTGCAAAAACCAAAATTTCTTGGGAGAGCGTGGATTGGAGTGGGGTTGATTCTTGGAGCTTCTACAATTCAGTTTACGCTTCAAGAGGTAGGGAATTTTTCTACTTGGGTTTTATTCACAACTTTAAATGTAGTGTGGAAATGGGTAGGTTAATATAGATGTATATATGGCTTACCTATAGTAATGTATTGATGAAATGGGTATGAAAATGAGAATGGAAATAGATTACGATAAATTCCTAGCTTGGAATTAAAATATGGTAATTTATTTTGGGAAATTCCATGGGAAATTGTGTTATATGGACATGTTGTGTGCTTAAACTATGTCTTGGTGAAATAGGCATTGAAATTAGGTAGAATATATTCTATCTTGAAATAGGTATGTAGAAATTGCCTAGTGTGATTTCTTAAATTATGTGAATTGTGGGCATGTTATGTATTTATATTATGTCATGATTTGGGAGCATGTCATTGCTTGTTATGAGATGATTTGCTTGGACTTAAGCTTTGGAAATAATGTTGAAAAATGCATAACTATTTATTAACATTGTGAGTTATGAAAATTATATATTTTTGATATAATTGTCATGGATTGTATGAATCGGGTTGAAATGGTTCATATGGCATTACATTGCATATACACAGGAACATTGCATAAAATAGGTGGTTGTGCATGGAAGTAGTCATACACCACATGAGTGGATGACGAGTGGGCTCGAGTAAGCTAAGTCGATAACTTGACCGAGTCGCACGGTTTTGCATGGTATTTTAGGTTGGGGTTAGCAAGAAGAGCTAGAAGATCCCTCGGGTATAAGGCCCGGTGATTGGATACGCACTGTCGTTGGTATTAGTCCATAAAGTGTATCGGTGTACGCGGGGCAGTTGGTGGAAGTCTATAAATCTCGTGTCGGTTGGGTGCCGTTGGTGTAAATCCATAAATACTCACCCCATACAAGACCCCGGAGGGAAAATTTCATTTGATGTGTAACATAGATGACAGAATTATACACATGAAAAATTGCATGTGTAGGAAAGCCGCGAAGGGCTCGGGTTCATAGATGACAGACATTTGCACAATTACAAATTGAATGTGTCAAAGGGCCGGAAAAGGCCCGAGTTGGTCGTTGAGAGTAAGCCTCATCTCATTCCATAGCATCACATTGCAAACTTCCAACATGGATAGCTAGTTTATGTTTGGAATATGTGGATGGTGAATTTATTGCATATGAGCATTTCATGTGCATTTGAGTTGGGGAGTAGCCCATTTAGGAAGTTCTCTATTGAGCGTAATTCACCCTTTATGGGAAAATATTTCAGGTGCAGGGTTCGTGCCGATGGATGGCTCTCACTTTGAGCCTCAAGGATGAAGAGGCCAGAAAGTGGCTCATTTTGACAAAAATTGTAAAAATTGAAATGAATATTTATTTTTGGCATGTAATTAAATGAGATTACATTCAAATGTTGTAATAGATTTTGTATAATCTATGTGGAATGCCCAAATACATGTTATGTGAGTGTCGGGTTGAATTGAGCAAGGTTTTGAATGAATTGGAAATGAAAAATGGAAGAAAAGGTAAAAATCTGGGCAGATTGTACCAGTACTGCATACCGATACAGTGTACTGGTACACTTTGGTCCAGAGAGTTCGACGTACCGGTACTGCCAGAAGATTTCTAAAATTTTAATGTCGGTTCTCTTAAGGTCTGGGATTGAGACAAGAAATGTTATTTCCGCGGGTTGACGGTTGGTCAACGGTTGATAAGGGACCCCGGATTTTTGGGGTGTCACATTGATTGCTTGAATTTTCCTGCGAGTCAAATAACTAGTTATTCCATGCTTGAATTAATTAATTAGAATTTTTCATAAGATAGTTGATTTATTATTTGTAATAAAATAAGGTTTACTTGTTAGAAAGCTTGATTTATCGTAGACTCTGAGCACGGTGAATGCTTGTGATCTACAAGTAAGTTCTTATATTTATTTAGATAATTCATTAATTATAACTTTTGATTTTTCATATTATCACCGCTAAATATTTCAATTGTGATCACTCTTCAGTTGATTCTCAATTGAGTTTGAAAACTGGACCTTTAATAATTATTGTGTGGATTTGAAAGGATATTCCCAATGCTTAAATATTTTCAATTATTGTTTTAAAACCAAATTTAATATATCTACAACATTTTTTTCAAAACATTTTTCTTTTAATTTTCTTTGTATTATAAGTTTTTCACAATTCTCTGTGGTTCGACCTCGAATTTCCGAGTATTATATTACTTCACGACAATCTGCACTTGGTTGATCAATTCTAAAGTTGTAGTAAGTTTTTGGCGTCGTTGCAGGGGAATTGAAAGACAAGGAGCAGCCATCACATCTATTGAGATTTTTGGTATTTACGATTCGTCTGAGATCCAGCAATTTCTTTTCAATTTTTATTTATTTTATTTTTTTTATTTAATGTAGTATTTTGCTCTACCTTTTATTTCTTTTATTCTGTTTAATGAGTTCTTGGCATCATGATTTAAGTGGTGGTTTGATAAGAGAAGATCTAGATACTCTATTTTGAAATTTATTTGATTCATCAAACTTAAATCATACTTCTCATACAATGGCTACTGATCATATAATAATAGGCGAAATAATTTTTCTGAACATGAGGATAGGGTAAGTAATCATGATGAGAATTTTGTTGATAATTTGAATGCTAATCATGGTCGAACTTTGCATGATTATCTACAACCTGCACATTACAATGCACCCTCATGCATCATCTTTCCAGTAAATGCCACAAATTTTGTTTTTAAGTCTAGTATGATTGCATTACTTCCAAAATTTCATGGCATGGAGTCAGAAAACCCTTACCTGCATATTAGAGACTTCGAGGAGGTTTTTGCTACATTCTATGATCAGACTGTGTCTGTGAATACAATCAATTGAAGCTTTTTCCTTTTTCATTAAAGGAGAAAGCAAAGACTTTTTTGCATTCACTCAGACCTAGGTCCGTAGGTACATGGTCAAAAATGCAAAAAGAATTTCTGAAAAAAAAATTCACACATTGTACAAACTCTTTCAAAAGGCAAATCATGAATTTTTCTCAAAAAGAGTCTGAAATTTTTTATCAAAGTTGGGATAGAATTAAAGACCTTCTTGCATCTTGTCCACATCACGGTTATGAGAGCTGACATTTGATAAATATCTTTTATG
Organism: Ilex asprella; assembly: GCA_023539305.1. Lineage (NCBI taxonomy): Eukaryota > Viridiplantae > Streptophyta > Magnoliopsida > Aquifoliales > Aquifoliaceae > Ilex > Ilex asprella. Next base: position 25,998,932 of record CM042195.1, read on the forward strand.
AGGGTTTGAGCCCACCAATGCATCAGTTTGTAGAAATGATGTATAATGGTGACTTTATGAATAAGGAACCAAACGAGACATTTGACTATTCAGATCAGTTAGTCGAGAATGCACAATCTTTGGACACTTCCAGTGTTATCAGAACCGAACAGGATCGGCCGGTCGGACCGGTGAACTGAGACTTTCTACGGTCCGGTTTACTAAAAAGACCGTTTGGGTAATCGAACCGTTAGAGAACCAGAAAATCGGCCAGTTTAAGCCAAAAACCGATGAATCAAAAATTAAAAAACCGGCCGGTTCAAAACTAGCCTTCATCTTCTTCGTTTTCTCCAAATCTCAAATAGCAGCACACAACACCACAAGTTAGATCTCGAACGCCAAACCTCCTATTCTTCGTCTTCTCCAGATCAAGCTCTCAAACAGCGGCTTGACACCACAAATCTAGATCTCTAACACCAAAGGATTTAGATCTCGAAGTTCTCGAACACCAGATGGCCTTCGTCTTCAGTTCTTCTCCTCTCTCTCTCTCTCTCCACGCTGAGACACTCAGAGTCACAGTCAGTAATATAGTAAAGGAAAAGGATGCTGGGTTCGGAAGAAAAAAGAAGAAAAAAAATGCTGGTCTTCTCTATTTCACTTTCACTCTCTTTCTCTATGTGTCTACACGCGCACACACATACACAGTCTATGAAATATTGAAATATGAATATAGACAATAGTTTTTAATACACATACAGCGCATTATTTATTTTTTATTTTAATTGTGATTTTTCTAGTTATATTAGTATATTATGTATATTTTTTTATTTTTTTATTATAAGACCGGTCCGACCAGCTGACCCAGCGGTTGAACCAGTGAACCATTGACCCGGTTCCTTTGCCGGTTCGATGTCCGGTCCGGTTCTGATAATACTGGATACTTCTTCTCAAGATCCTCCTAGAAATAAGACCACACAACCGTTATCAAGTGAGGGTAAGTACCATTTGAGGGAAGAAGATGACCTTGGGGCTAGAATTGCCACCTTAGCTAGAAGGGTTGAGGTCTATAAATCCCCACATATTTTATATTAATATAGTAATGTACTTGTTTAGTGATATTTATATATGTAATGACGTAAGAATAAATACTAGGGAGGCAAATTGATTGTGAAATTTAATTTTTGGAGGTGTTTGAGGTTGATAAGGGTAACAAAGTAAAGTTCTAATATAATAGGAAAGTACTAATAAAGTCCTAATAAAATAAATTCCTATCATAGCTAGGAAAGTTCTAATAAATTAAACCTATATTGGAATTTTGTGCATCAAGTTCAGCAGGTGAACAGTGCACGTGAACAGTGCATTGGTTGCAACTTCAAGCCCAATTTAGACCTTGATTCGTCAATAACTCGCAAAACGCAAAACATGAAAGTTGTAACGATCTTTCTTAGCATTCCATAGCATCTTGAATCATCTCAATCGGAGCTCGGATGGGAGAGTTATGCCTAGATAACGAATCGATGTCAAAACAGTCCAATTAGACTGAACAGTGCACGTAAACAGTGCACTGACTGCAACTTCAAGCCCGATTTAGACCCTAATTTAGTCAACATAACTCAAAACTCAAAACAAGAAAGTTTTATATCTCTTTCTTATCATTCCATATCTTCTTAAATCATCTCAATCAGAGCTCGAATGAGAAAATTATGCCCAGATAACGAAACGATGTCAAAATAGTCCAATTAGCTTCGTTTTGCATTTAACATCTCCATTTGCATCCTAAATCAAAATATAAGAATAATGAGTACATTTAGGCTTCAAATAAGTACAAAATGATTTAAGAATCACCCTTTATCACATTTTATTTTCAAACATCGCAAAACTTCATTAATAGGCGGTTTGGATGAGTAAAATAAAAACTTTAGTGTTTCGGGTGTACGTTGAATTTGATTTTGAGATAAATCATAAAAATAAATATTTTTAGGTTAAAATAACATTAAAAATGAATTTGGAACTTCGAAAAATCATAGGGTAGTCATAGGGATCAAATTGGAGATTCTTAGTGGCAAAACTATAATTTTGGAGAAAACCAAAACAGGCTGTGAACAATGTTTTTCGGGGCTGCTATGTTTTAAACTCATTTTAATCCCATTTTCCCTCATTTATTTCACCCCACTCACACCCCCACACTTCTTGGAACCCTAGAGAGCATTAGAGAGGAAGAAAGGAAGGAAAAAACAAGAGATTTAAGGGTAGATTCAAGATCAAAGCTCAAGTTCTTCATACAAACTAAGGATTCAAGGTAGGGGTTTTCTTCCATTCACTTACACTGAGGCTAGGGTTATTATATATGTAGGATTTGGACTTCTAATCATATCTATTTGCTATGGGTTCTTTGTCTCTTGATATTATTGCAAACTTTATTATGTTTTGAGAAAAGTTATGGGTGGAGAGCCATAAAAACCTTAGTTTGTGAGAAACATGAATTTCTTTCTCTATCTTCACTAAAACTTGGTTGTGAAAACTATAGTGCTTTGTGTTGAGTATTGAAATGCTATTGTGCATGATCTCTTGTATTTTTCTTCATTGTTTATTTGAAATTGTCTCATGATGGATGTGTGAATTTTATGAAATTTGCTTGAAAAAAAAATTGGGGGTTTATGGTATTGTTGGTTATGTGAGATATTTGTTGGTATTTTATCTCTTGCGTGGTTGTACGATACGAACATGGATTACTATTGACCAGGTATCATGTAGTGGGTAGACGTCTTTGTAGGCCACTCGTGTATGAACTTTTCCTACCACATGGAGTTGGTAGACGTCTTTGTACGCCGTGTGGGTATGAACTTTTCCTATCACTAATGATCACGGATTAGTAACGTGGGTTGTGTCGGATATACAGTGTGGGCTATCGTGCATTGTACCAAAAATGGTTTCGACAAGAGTTTCGGGAAGTATGGGATTCCGTGAGAACTTGTTGGAAATGGTTTATGGTAGAATGGATTACCAATGGTATATTGTGTTTATTTATCCATTTCAATTACTGTTGCTATCTAAACTTGAGATCTGTTTAATTGCCCTCGTTTTACTTCAAATGTTATATATGTTATTTGTGAAATGAGACCGACTGTTTTATATACTTTTATAAATCTTGTTTAGGTTTGGGAGGATTTTTCTACAGAGCTTCGTGTTTATCCCCTACAATTGAACATTTTTTAGATTTTGTGCTAGAGGATGAGCTCGGTGCTAACGAGCCTGGCCATGAAGAGGCTTCACTAGATGGATACTTGGATCCTGAGTGGGACATCTAAAGATGTCGTTTACTTTTGATCTAGACTAGAATATTCTTTTGAAACACTATGTAGTCTAGATTTCTTTTATAATTTTCGCTGCGCTATAATTGTTATTTTTTTTTTTTTTGGAATGTAAAGGTCAAAGATGGCATATTCTTTTGAGATAATGATGTAAATATTATGAACGATTTTTATGAAGTCTTATTTATAGATGGTTTATCTTAGTACTCTCATGATGTAAATGGATTTAGTATGTAATGTCGTACAGGGTGGTTTTGGGGGAGTTACGAGGTCATGGAATTCAAAAGGATTAATGAAATTGACACAATACCTATTGAGGAGATTTGTAGTCTTTGTGAGATTCCTGCACACCTCATGAAGGAGTGTCCAACACTACTTGTTTTAAAAGAAGTCTTGCATGATCAAGAAAATACTGCAAATTCTTTCTCAAAACCCTATAATAATCCATATTCAAATACATACAACCCTTGGTGAAAATATCATCCAAACTTTAGTTGGAGGGGTGAGAATCATGCATCACAACCACCTCAACAAAATTATTATAATTATGTACCCTACGTTTCACCCCCAAAGAGGGATATTGAGGAAGTGTTGTCACAATTTATGCAAAGTCAGACAAACTTTAACAATCAACATGAAAATTATAATAGACAGACTTCACAGGCTATTGATGATATCAGAAGTACACTCAATCAGAACACACAGACTATAAATGTATCAGGAGCACACTCACTAATTGACCACTACTCCATGTCATCAAGAAAAAGGTAAGTTTCCAGCCCAACCTCGGCCAAATCCACAGGGTCAATTTAATGTGAATGAAACAGAAACGTAAAATACTATTCATGAACAAGTAAAATCTATCACCACACTTCACAGTGGGAAAGTAATTGACAAAAATATTCCTACTATAGTTCAAAAATCTGATGAAATTTTAAAACCTATGGAGAATGGTGATAAACTTGACCAATCTGAAATCAATAAGCTTGAGAGGTATGTTATACCTACCCCATTCTCACATAGATTACTTACCTCTATCAAACCAAACATGCACAATGATGTGTTAGAAATTTTTAAGCAGGTGAAAATCAATATTCCCTTATTGGATGCCATTAAACAAATACCTTTTTATGTAAAATTTTTGAAAGATTTGTGTACTGTTAAAAGAAAATTAAATTTGCAAAAGAAAGCATTTTTTATTGAGCAGATATCTTCCATCATACAACATACGACTCCACCAAAATATAAAGACCTAGGTTGCCCCACCATTTCTTGTGTTATAGGTAACCACAAAATTAAATAGACTTTATTGGATTTGAGAGCTAGTGTGAAGTTGTTTCCTTATTCAGTATATGAACAATTATGGTTAAAAGAGTTAAATCCCACTTCGGTTTACACTTCAGTTGGCTGATCGATCAGTAAAAATACTGAGGGGTATGGTGGAAGATATTTTGGTACAAGTTGACAATTTTTATTTTCCTGTGGATTTCATAATTTTGGATATTCAACCTGTGTCCAGTTCTAATGCTCAAATTCCTTTCATATTAGGCAGACCATTCCTAACTACTTCAAATGCCCTAATTAATTGCAGGATGAAGTTATCTTTTGGGAATATGACATTAGAACTTAATATTTTTAATGTGTGCAAACAACCAGGGGACGTTGATGAGGATTGTATGTGATTGATGTGATTGATTCTATTGTTCCAAGCGGAATATATGATTCTTCTTTGTTTGATCCACTTGATGCGTGTTTGCTGGAACAATCTTCTTTGTTAGAGATGAATGAAAATAAATTTGAAATTTCTGAATTGATTGATTTGTTGAATGCTTCACAGGTTCTTGAAATAAAAGATGGGAGACAAAAAATTTGAGGAGCTACCCACAAGAACCAATCCACTAGTTCTATCTAGTGATAAAGCTCTCAAGCTTGACTTGAAGGAAGAATTGAATGGTCACATATTCAAATATAATTTTAAGCCAGATTGATTGTGTTTTTTTTATTTGTATATACTAGTTAGATTTTATTTTATTTTAGTTTTCTTTTTGTTTATTTCAATTTATATATATATATATA
>CM042195.1:26034178-26068100 GCA_023539305.1 Ilex asprella
CGGAGCCCACCAAGTGCCCAGACATATAGGACTCTTAGTGTTTTGGACATGCAAAGATTTACTTGTTTCCAGGGCTCGGAGCCCACCAAGTGCCTAGACATATAGGCCTTTTTGGTGCTTTGGTCATGCAAAGGCTTACCCGTATTTGAGGTCTAACCCTGAGTCTCATGTTACCTCCCTAAACGAGGAGTACTCTTGAGTCCAAGTTCTTGAACCTGTCTCCAAGAGGTTTTATGCCTACATTAAGACTTTTGGTGTTTTGGCCGAGCAAAGGCTTACCCATGTTCAAGGCTCGGAGTCCACTTAGCGCCTAAACATATAGGGCTTTTGGATGATTTAGACCCCCGAGAGAAAAAGGCAGTGTCAAAAAATTTTCTTGTCGAGCGCCTCCCAATAGCTGGATATTATCATTGCCTTTGTCGGAGTGAAAGAAGGCCCATTTGTGATGTATTTAGCTTCATTGTAAGCTGAAATGATACTGGGTAAGTTCAAATTTCGAACGTTAGAGAACTGGGCAAAACTTTTTTTCTTTGCAGCAAATTTCTGTGAGGCGACCAATAATGGCTAGTACGTGCCTAAAGAAAGCTGAAAATCCTTTTCTTGGAATCAAAAGAATAGTTCTTGTTCACTGTATGCGACGCTAAGATCCAATGCACACTTCGTTTGATTTGAGTACACTTGCTGACCATCCATATTAACTGGAAAATATAAATATATGGTGTGCTGATCACGTTGGGTGAGTAATTTACAGCCTTTGAGAGGTTTACAATAGTGTCCGAGAAGTGAGACCAGGCTCTAAAATTTGTGGATGATAGGCCGAGCAAGGTCTCTAGCCCACAGGAGAGACAAAGCATCAATTGAAAATGGACAGATTATTTTAAGTGATGAGCATTTTCCCTTGATGGATGGTACCACAATCCCTTCGTTCAGCACACTCCCAACATCATTCGAGAAGCCTGAGTTTCATAGCTTGTCAGAGATGGAATGCCAATCACTATAAAGCTTCATTCATGATGACAATATTGTTCAAAATATGATTGGGCTTATGCCGAACATGTTCTACCTTTGTATGCCGAGTTTATTTATTTTGAACTCTATTATGATCGAGAAACCACTTTGCGGCTGCTGTGAGCCAAGGAAGGTCTTTATCTTAATGACTTGAAGTGACCGTTGATTTCTAATAATCCCCGGATGGGTACGGGTGACTACCCACATTTGGTGAGAGCCAAATCACCCGTTGGCCTTTGATGACGGATCAACACTTTGGACAATGAGGATGTGGCACTCGAGATCTAGGCCAACTACAATTAGTGGGCAGTGAATTGACCTCTCATAGCAAGGATATGTTGATAGCTTTTTTGCCCGAGGAGATTGTAGCAGTAGAAAAAAATAAACTTTGATTTTTGGAATGATATGGAGGTAATGGTGCCAACTAGTTCTTTGACGATGCTGATTATTAATTGTTTCCAAAGTTTGGAAATATATTGACTCAATTTCTAGGCTCCGTTGAACATATTGCTGAGGCATAAATCCTTATGTCGAGAGAAAATTCCTTTGTTCATGGCAAGCGACCAATCTGAGTTTTAGGTCTCTAAGTTGTGCCAAGCAAGTTCTCAACTGTGTCAAGCACGTTCTCAAATGTGCCAAACAATTTGTTAGTGGACGCCGAGTGTCTTCCTTCAGAGTAGTCTCCACCATTCAATAGGCATCCAGAGAGAGTGACAATGTGCTTGTCTTCGATTTGATTGATCGGTGTAACTCTCTGTATTCGGTGAACTCTGAGTGGGAGATACATAGAGGGAGCCTGAGTATATGCTTCGATGGATTGCTCATGCTCGACATCATAGGATCAAGCAACAATGAAGGACAAACCTCTTCGGTTGTACTAAACAGATTTTTTGTGACATACTGCTGGTTTTGCTTTGCCAAACTCTGTGCACAAGGACATAAAATAGAGAGATCCTGACAGCCCCCGAGTGCAAGCAATTAAAGTGCTGAAGCAAAGTAATACATGATTCGCAAAAGCCATTCTTTGATAATTTGAATCCTGCCTTTTGGATAGCTGAGTACACAAGAATACGGTCAATCATTATTCCATGATTCATTCAAGTTCGCCAACTGATTAGCACAAAACTTTGTATATTTTTATGTGCTAATCATCTTATTTTAATTGCTTTTGGATATTAAATGATGGGAGTTGTGTTAATTGAGTTCTTAATGATGATATTTGGTGTTTGCAGCTAAAAAGTGCTAAATAAGGCTTCTTAATGCCTTCCCAAGTGAGTTGAGATGAATAAGAATGAAAGAATGGCTAGAAGAAAGCTCAGGAGTGAAGAAAACAACAAAATCAGACAAGGAGGCAGAAGCGTACTAGTACGCAGTACCGGTACAGTTTGGCCAATGGAACATAGCATACGGGTACAGTCAGGCTACTGGAGTTTGACGTACCGGTACGCTCTCCTGAATCTTTCCCAATCTCTGCAACTTAGGTCTGCCGTTTTAAGGGTCCCACCATCAAGTCTCCCACACTTCTCTGACACGCCCACAACACTATTGACCCCTTCACACTTCTCTTTGGACTTTTGGGAGCCAGGGTGATCAATGAGGAAAGAGAAGAGAAGAGAAAAGGAGCTGGGTGTGCAGACAAGCTCTGCAACTCCTTTGTCCAGCCCATTCTTCCTACACCCCTACAGATAGAGGTCACTTCTGGAGTCTAGGGGACCTCTCCAAGCATAATTTTTTGGGAAGCCAAGTCTCCATTTTTCAGTATTCTAGACACTACACAAGATATAGAGAGCGAAGGTCTGGGTAGAAGATGATGAATAGTATTCTAGAGAGATAAAATGAGATTTTTGCATTTCTTTCAATAGATTGTCTTGTAATCCCTTGTAAGAATCTTTTAAGCTTCATTAAATGCCTTTAATGCTATTGGCTGTAAGTTCATTCCAAGTTTAATCTCCTTTTAAAGCTTTCCTCATTAATGCATTGAAGTTCATTTCTTAGTTTTGAAGCTTTCTTCATTTTCTTAGTTTTGAAATGGGTATTCCATACTTTCATTTGTAGCTTATGTTTTCTTGCATTTAGTTATTCAAGAACTTTATTTCTTTACAATGCATTCTCATTACATTATTAATTTCATCCCAAGCATGAGTAGCTAAATCTTTTAGTTGGCAAATCCAAGGGGAACCTCCACTTGGGTATACAATTTAAACTCATTCTCTTCCTTTCTTTTAGATTTCAATGGTTCGGTTTGACTGGGTTGAGGGTGGATAAGTTGGTGAGTCTTTGAAATTCCGTAGGCCTAGTCACGATTTATGTTTAGGTACTCACCCATTTTATCTCTAGATTCCCACGAATCAATCGTTCATTCATGCTCTATTAGAGGAGAGATTCAAGTTGAGATGATATTCCTATTGGAGTGACCTCTTGGATTAGTCAACATTTGTTTTTCTCACTTCATTTTCATTAACACAAACTTCACTAAACAAATTTCAAGATCAAATATTTTACACTTTATTTTACTCAAAATCACCTTCCCCTTTGGTTTACTTCTTTTCCCGTGGAAATGGCCTTGGAATACCACCAAGTAAAACACGACCCGCAAAAGTCTCCTTGAGCTTGGGGAGCATTTTTGTGCATTCTCACATTACATTTATATCATTTTATTTCCCCTATTTCCTTGCCCTTTTTTTTGACACTATCTCAAGGGAGGGTGGCACTCCTTTTCATCCATACACTATACATGCAAAAAGGGTGATATTTATGGTTAAGGGAATACAACAAAAATAATCAAGCACTGACCACCCTTTGGGCCATGCCGATGGTGGCGAGAGAAAACCCAACCGAGTTTAAAACCCATAACTATGCCTTGCAATACTCAAACAACAAAGAAAGTTGTACACAAGAAGCTCCAATTTCTATTAGTTATCAAAGGCTAAATGTCACTATTTTTTATTGTCTATGTGCTTATGTATGCATGTATGAGTTCCCCAAGTGAATAAGTGTTGTTTTTGTCAAATGCTATTGGAGCAAAATGTAGGAACCATGCTAGTTTTTAGGAATAATAAATTTCTTCCCATTAAACTACTGTGTTCTTGATGATGCTCGAAAAATAATAGCCCAAGCCTAGTCAATGTCGTTTTGAGGATTTTAGTGGATTTAACTGATTAAGATATTAATATGGGGAGAATAAAAGGGCGAGGAAATGTAAGTTGTTCACCTTAGTTAGGAAACTAAGGCTACATCCATTCTCATTGAGTCTCTTGCTCCTTGGGATTGTATTTTACTCAATCTTTGTTGAAATACAATGGTGATGTCCCTACTCCCTTCTTGCAGTGAGTATGTTTTCTACTCTATCCATAGTTTTAAGGGTTCAAAAGGTCTGTTTGGGAAGAAGATCCTCCTTTTATGCTTGATTATTGGTTCTGACCTGAGTTGGATTGTGTTGATGTCCGTCGGCTATGATGAGACAGTTAGGCACACGTGGCAACAGTGGGTGAGCCCGCAGGCATAATTTCTGTTGCGTTCTGTTACATACATGTCATGAATTGAATGTCGTATATTTATAAAGGGAAAAACCTCATCGCCTTTCCTAACTTGTGGTTTTGGATCTTTTCTCCTTTGTGATTCCTCCCTTTCTTTGGTTATTAAGGCGCCCTGTCCCCAATTTTTTTTACGATTTTAGGGTTTACGCATTTCTAGTCCCATCCTGCCTCTAGCTAGCATCCGACTAGGTATGTTTCTTCTTTCCTTCTTTTCTTAACTTTGCTAGATTTGGATCCCTTTAACCCTACCTGGTGGAGTTTTCATTTTCTGATTTGGAAGTTTAGTTACTTCAGGAACCGTTCTGACAATTTGTCTTTCCTTTCGTGGTTCGTTGAACAACCCTATTTCTAGAGGATATCTTTTCTTAAGACCTGGTGTCTGAAACCTTTATTTTTTACGGATTGTGCCCTGTATTTGCCTTCCCTACATTCTGATTTTCTATCTGAACTATTGATGGGGAAGTTTGTCGTTTCTTCTTCAGAGCCAGAGTTCGAGGAGTTGGTCGGTGAGGAGGTTGGAAAGGAAAACGAGGCTTCTTCTAGTAGTCGCTCTCATTTTGCTAGGGAGGAAGCTTCTGGGTTCGCCCTCGGAGTTCCTACCTCAGCTCCTTTAGCAGAGGCTCAGGTTCCTTTAGCTTTGCCTCTCCTCTCTCCTAACCTATCGAGGAAGAGGAAATCTAAGGCGATCCCACCCTCCATTCCTAGGAAGAAGACACTTCATAATCATTCCGACCTGTCTTGTTGTACGAAGGCGAACCCTAGTTCTCTTGATGATGAGGACCTAGAGGAGTTGAGGTGGGAGTATTGTTTCCTTGATTTCGTGTCCTTGTATTCTCCTGAGGAACGTGAGAGGTGCAATTTCTCTATTCCCGGGTTGACTTGCTTCTTTGAATTTGGTTTTTGGGTTGGTCTCCAGTTCCTAGTCCATCCTTTTATTTGAAACGTACTTAGTTTTTTCAACGTTTGTCCAGCTCAGCTTTCCCCAAATGGTTGGGGCCTTCTAGTCAGTTTCCTCGTTCATTGGTTTGAGATTGGGAACGACTCTCAACCATTCATTCAAGAGTTTTTCTCCCACTTCCAACCCAAGTTTTCTCTTTCCTTGTGCATTTTGTATTTTTCCAAAAGGGTAAAAGCAAAGAACCTGGTCTATGAGCTCCCCTCTTCCAACAAGGGGTGGAAACCAAGGTTTTTATTCGTTAGGGGTGATTCTTGGGAGTTGTTGGGAGATCCTGGCGATATTCCTTGCGTTTTGGTGTCTTGGGAGGTTCTAAGGAATACTAGTAAGGCCAATTTGATTAATTGCATTTCCTTTTTTATTCTGGTTTTTATGTCTTGCTAACCTTTATTCCGGCCTACAAATTTCTGTCATGCCCTGAACGCGGAGGAGGCTGCTAGAGTTGCCAAAGCCAAGGCTTTGGGGTTACATTTCTTCTTTGACTTGGTGACCGACGATAACCTCGCTAAGCACGAGCTAGGGCCGCCCATCGATCCTGCTCCAGAGATAGCGCCTTTGCCTGCCCCTAACTTGAATCCATGGACCCTAAACTGATCATGGAAGTTTTTTTTGGATACTGAGCAGACGAGGAAGAAGAGGAAGTTGGTAAAGGGTTCACAACCGCCTTCCAAGGAGGCGACAACATCTAGACCTATGCCCATCTCCCCGGAGCAGAAATGCGAGGACCTCGCCTCCATCGAAGTTGCTTCCTTACCTTCGTTACCTGATCATCACCCCAAGAGTAGAACTCCTCTTGAAGGATCTTCAACGGGGCAGCCTGAGGCTTTGGCGGCCTCCCAAGTTCCTCCTCAGCTCGTTTCTCCACAAGGTGGTAAGGAGGGATCTGTCCCTTCTAAGTCTAAGACCCAAGGGAGTGGCTTTTTTCGTGATCTGGTGGCCGCTGTGACTGCTTTATCTGGACTGATTTTCATATCGGACCCTAGGGTGGCTATGCAAGTTCCCTTCAAGAGGAAGATTCAGCATACCATCAAGGGCCTGGTCGAGGTACCAATGTCTTTTACTGAAACTTTAATCTCCTGGGGCTTTTTAGGTATTTTCTGCACTGACTGATTCCTTTCCTTTTCCAATCTCTTGTCTGCGTGAAGATGATAAATTTTCATCATGAGCAGGAGCTCATGAAGATCAAAGAATCCCTCGACGTCATGGTAGTGGATAAAGAGGTGGTGGAGGGTAAGGTGAGGATCTTGTCAGCTGAGGCGGTCAAGTTGAAAAGGGTCTATGATGAGTTGGATGCCCGCTTCCAAGACCTCGCTCAGCTCAAGAATTTTGAGCTGGCGGTGAAGGACGCTGGCCTCAAGGCCAAAGAGATCAGTCTTAGGGCCAAAGATACCGAGCTGGATGCTAAAGATGTCGAGCTAGCATCTTCAAAGGAAAGAGTCCCAGAACTTCTCAAGGAGGGAGCCGTGACTTTTGTAAACGAGTTTCTAAATTGTCGAGATCAGGTGGAAGTGGCATATCCGGACCTTGACTTGGGTTTCTTTGCCCTTCAACTTGAAACCATGAAGCCTGCTGGGCCATCTAGGGCCTAGAAGAACTTTGAAGTTGCAGGGGCTTGGAACGTGGGGCCTAATGCTGATAAGGGTGCCAAGTAAGCTGGTGATGGAGGGTCAGCCATTTAAACTTGCTTTGTCATTATATCTTTTCTCATTCTTTTGCTATAACTTCTTGAATGATGTACTCGTACTTTCAAGGATACTGTTGTTGGTTCTCTAATTTTGATGGCTGATGTGTTCTTCACTATGCTCCTCTTTGGCATCAACAGATGAAAATATTTTGTTTTTGTAAAACTCGGGTAAATTTGAACTTTTTCTAAAAAAGAGTAAAACAATAATTTGCCACTATAATAGGAATTTAAAATATGCATTTCTCTAGAGTTCGGATGACACAACGAATTTCACCATTGGATTCGTATCGCGAAATCTAGTTACCCAGAAAAATTTCATCAAATTCAGATATAGTCGAATTTTTCGCGTTTTATGAGGTGGTCAGGTCTCCGGTGACCCAAAAATGAAATTTTTATTAAATTTTTAAAATTTAGAAAATAATTTAACAAAATTTCTTATAAAATATTTTGAGCTTAAATTGGTACAACATTTAATCGTTTCGGGGTAAAAATAAACCCGGGAAAAGGGAGTGTGTGGTGCGACGTGGGCCAAGCTTAAAAATTCATAAATAGGGGTCAAAAATCTATTTTTTCAGAGATATTTCTACTGGGTTTGCTGGTTTTAACGTTGGAGAGAGGAGGAGTGGAAAAAGAAAAGATTCAAGTTTTTTTTCTCAAATCTACGGAGTTTCGTTTGTTAAAATTCTTTGGGCCAGGTATTAAAGTCAATCCTCTTGACGAGGGCTACGCAACCATACCAAAAATGAAGGATTTCATTGAAGATTCAAAAACGAGATTTTGGGGGAAGCTTGGGTTGAATCTTTGAAGCTTTTTACGTTAATTTTACGCTTCAAGAGGTAAAGTTTTTATTCTAACTAAGTTTATTTCCAACCTAGGATGAATATATGAGATGAGTGAGCTGTTTTTTGTATTTTAACACTTTGATATTATAGTTGATTGAATGGAAATGAATATGCTCAATTCTAGTGTGAATTAGTAGTTAGAAATTCTTAATGTGTGATTTCTTGGAAGTTTTGATAATTGGGTATGTGAAAATAATTTAATCTGATTTTTTTGGATTTAGGTGATAAATTTGGACATTTTATGTGATTACATAATTTGGTGCCTTGAAGGTGTTTGATAAAATGTCTACGTGAAATAAAGTGTGTTATTTGTATGAGATTATGTGATAACATGCTTGGATGATGTGGTAAAGTGAAATCATATGCTTATGATATGAATTACAATTAGAAATGTAAATGTTGATATGTGCTTATAATATTGGCATTGGGGTGAATTATTAAAATTATTTGCTTAGGATGTAAATATCCATGGCATGTGTTGAAATGTGGTAGAAATAATCCATATGACATTTATTACATATGGACATGATATTGGTGTTGCAATTACGTATTACATTGTATATGCACAAAGACATCGCATTCGAGGGGTTTGTGTGCATGGTTTGATCAAACACTATTTTTGGTGGAGATACTTGGGCTCGGGAAAAGTTGGATCGAAGATTCGACTGAATCGCATAGTTTGCAAGAAAAAAAATTGTGTCGAGTATAGCAAATAGGGATTGATTCTTCCTCGGGTGCAAGACCCGATTACTTGGTTCATGCACTCCCCTGTGGTATAATTCCGAAAAAGTGTAATGGCGTTCAGAACCAGCGTTGCGATTCCAAAAATTCATTGCCCAACAAAGGCACATGATTTTGTTTTATAGAAATACTCATTTGATATGTAACATCCAACAATGACTTGGTTTTATAATCACATGCATTTTATTTTAAACAATCATTAGATGTATTTCATCAATGACAAATGTATTACACATGTGCATTGCATTGTGTTGTGGGAGTCGGTGAGGACTCGGATTAAAGTGCATGAGTGAGTATCATCTCATATCATGACATGACATTGTAGAATTCCAATCTTGAATTACATGTTCTTATTCGGAATGGATAATGATTGTTGATTGTTGCATGCGCACATTTCATATGCATCTAGGTTGGGGAGTAACCTCTGTAGGAGATACTCTATTGAGTGTAGCTCACCCTATACTGGAAAATATTTCAGGTGGGGGATACATATCGTTGGATGGTGCCTATTCGGGGGCCCAGTGACGAAGAAAGGCCGACTTGTGGCTTTTAGTCCCTTTTTGTAAAACTTTTGCAAAGTTAGTTTTTGGGCATGTAATGTATGTAAAAAAATTGTAATTTTGAACTTGTATTTACTATGTTTAATGCATAAAATCATGATGTGAGAGTATGAATTGATGTATATTGGACCTCGAATGGGTCATGTGATTAAATGGTGTTATATGAATATGGATAAATGGACCTGGTGTGGTAAATATTGTATATTGGACCTCGGATGGGTCATGTGATTACATGATGCACAGGTTGTGTTTTGGGTAGAGCTCCCCGTACAAAGGAGACCCTGCCCGAATTTTGTTAAATTTTTTGTAAATGGGGAATAACGTGTGATATCCAGTTACACGGTATCCATGAGTACTTTCACGGATTGATGGGTGATCAACGGGTTGACAAAGGACCCTTGATTTTTGGGGTGTCACGGCTTTGAACTATGCCTTTGCAGAATTTGTTGTTAATCTTGAGGTCTCAGTGTATGATGCCCGAGTTGTCTTCGAATATTTTGTGAAGACGGAGCTATCTGGGCTGACTCCCCCATTTAACTAAGTTGATTTCCCTTTTTGCCGAGTGGGTCTAGTTAACTCACATAAGCTGACTTGAGCTGTATGCTTTCCCGAGCTCATCTCTTGCCACACACCCTTATATGGACTTTCTAGGGTTAGTGGCTCCTCAAATGTGGTGCCTCGAAAGCCTCTATGACACCATGTATCCTTTTTCTTAAATGCAAGGGACGTGTATCAACGGTGCCTGGCGAAACTAACTGGCGTATGTCTGCTAGGCCTATAAATAGGTAATTATGGGGAATGATTACCTTACTTTGGGCGCCAAAAATTTTCTACTTCTTCTCCTTGGAGCAACACTTCTTCTCCTCCAGTATTTCAAAAAATCTATTTGCCTTCTGTTCCCATGGCTAGGGTTCTTTCTTCAAACGATGTTATGGATCGAATCTTTTCTGACGTTGAAACCAGTGAAATTGATGCGCGAGAAGTCCAAACTATGGCCAGGCACTTTGAATTTCCACCTGGGGTGGTCGTGCGCCATGCCAGTTGACACCAATTCTACGGTTTCGTAAGGGGCGAGGTTTGCTTCTTCAAGGTCTCCTTCTTATTCGGGCTTTGGTTCACCCTTTCCCCTTTCATTCGAGAGGTTCTAAATTTCTTCAATTTCTGTCCCACCATGCTTATTCCATCCTGCTGGGCGATCCTGTTGGCATTCGTAGCGATTTGGAAGAATCTATTTCCCCAATCCAAGGCCAGTGTGGCTGAGTTCCTCCATTTTTTTTGCCCAGACGAAGTGTCTAAGTTTTATCACTTTGTGCCCAGGCGCCGGGGAGGGGGCAGATTCCCATTCAGGACCTCCCTCAAGAGCCAGAAGGGTGGAGAATGAGATACTTCTTCGTTTCTGGGGACGATTGGGAGTTTGGGTCCCATGTTTCAGTGGCAGTCAGGGTCTCCACAGTTTGGGGGCAGCGCAAGAATCTGGGTGAGTTCACGGTTATTAGTTTATCCCTGCAATGCTCACTGTTTTTTTTTATAACGAAGTTATTTCTTCTAAGTGTTATAGGCGAGCTTTCACCTTTATCTGGCGAGGACTTGGCTCGGGTCGACCAGGCCCGAGCACGCCTTCCATTTTTTTTACGTTGAGTTAATGCATCTTAAGTTGGCCTTGGCGCCAAGTGGCGGTGAGTATACATTCTACCCTTTCTACCCTACTTTTAAGTTATTCAGAATCTTACCCTTGTTTCTGCTTTGCTTGTATAGTTCTTTCATACCTAGTCACCAGTAAGGCGCGATTATGGAGCAGGTGGTTCGAAAGAGGTGAGCCAGGAGTTTCGAGCCCGTAGTTTAGAGGGCCAGGCTGGGGGAAAACAGCTCGGACCCATCTTCGGGTGCAGGTGCTGGACTTGAGGCTCCTGGCATAGTTGGCGAGGCCTTGTTGACATCGAGCTCAACTCATATGCTAGAGGTGTTGCTTGTCTCAATAGGGGTGGAGGCTTCTGAGCCTGCGCCTTAGACTGGGGTGGTACAGGTGTCAGAGACAGGAACTACTGCTGGGGAAGCTACTATGGGCACTGCTATGGTTAAGTCAATGGAAGGTCTAATTCAGCGGGGTTCCTCTGTTAGAGCTGTGGGTCCCAACTTAAGAAATTTCTCCTCGACCCCGGTTGTCGACCTTAAGGGAAGCTTGTTGAGGGAGGTGGGCTTGAGTAGCCATGCGCTGACGAAATTGATCCCACACGCTGACCTAAGGCGTTCTTTCTATCTTCGCTTTCGAGCTCAGAGCCGAGAAACGTTTATCGCCCTTCTTGAGGGAAGTCTTATCTTTTCCTCACTATTTCCTTGTTTTTACCTTTGTTATGTTATGATTCCTGTCTTTGTCTTCAGGCGGCGACACACGTTTGTGATCTTGGGATGGAAGTTTTCCTCCTGAGGAATGATGCCCAACGGAGGGTGGTTGAGTTTTGTCAGTAGAATGCCAAGCTCCTACGTTGGGGTCTAGCCACCGAGAAGGAACTGGAGAAAGCTCTCGATCTACAGACTCAGGTTTTCTGGCAGTTGATCGCCAGTACCACCTTGAAGGTGTCTCTTAGGGAAGAGTTAGCTTGTTTGCGGCGATACTTTGACGTACAGGTTGACGACCTGTTTAGTTTTGACATCGCACAATCTAGTGCGGTAGCTCAGAGAGGCCCAAGTCATAACAGCTGATCTGAATAGCTCTCTTGCTGCCAAGCGTCAACTAGTTGAGGATCAGCGCAAGGAGGTTGAAAAAGCCAGGTTGGAGGCTGCCAAGGATTTTGTAGATGGGTTCTTCAACTTTTTCGATTAGGCAATTGAGAAATTTCCTGACCTAGACCTTGAGCAGTTTGTGGAGCGGTTTGATGTCCTTCTGGGCGGTTCATCTAGTGGCGATCCTCTTATTGCTGCTCCCCAACTCCTGATCAAGTTTGAAAACCAAGTTTTTGTTTATGTTGTTGTTGTTGTTTTTTTTTTTTTTTGTAACTTTTGACACTTTTACCTATTCCCCTCTTTTTGTTATATCTTGTTATTGATATCGTGTTTCCTTTGCCTCCTACTCCAAAGAGGTCTTAACCTGTTTGGAGTAAGTTTTTTACTTGTGATGCTTGTTTCCTTGAATTAGGCTCTATGATTCGAGTTGTCTTACCTTGGAATGGGCTCCCTTAGTTGGGTTTGCTTGGCTACGCATACTTGTATGCTTTCTTGGAAACAACCTTTGCGACTGTTCATTTCTTGGTGGGGTGTATGATGTAGCTGTACATTTAAGTGACCCCTTTGGCGACTCAACAACTTGCACCAACCATGCACCGCTATTTAATGCTGTCTTAATTACTGAATTTCAATAATCATTTGTCGTTCCTGCGTACTATTTATTTCCAAGTACTTCGAACTCCTCACATTTTCATTGTCCTTCAAAGATCTTCTTACTTTGAACTCTTTGCCTCCCTCTAGCACTTATTCTCCCGACCTTCTGAGATTCATGGCTCCTTCTTCTTCCCCATTATTTAAACAGCGTGCTCGAGGTATTCATGCTAAAAGGCTCTTGGTATTCCATTTTCCTTCTTCCTTTCTTCCTTGCTGCTGCAGATGTTGATGTTATGAAGAGTTGATACGATTTTTCAGAGGACCTGGCGGTCAGGGCTCCCACCCTAGATGAGCCCTGCAATATGTCTTCTTAGGGTGAGGTTTCTTTTTTTGAGGGCACATTCAAGAGTGGCCTCCATCTCCCCCTCCATCAGGACTTTGCATGGGTTCTCTCCTGTCATAGGTTGTGTCCCTCTCGCCTCTCCCTTGAGGGATGCGCCGCCCTGATTAGCTTCTTCATTTTGTGGCGTATTCAGGGTTTTGGCGACTTTCCTACTGTTGCAGAATTTTTCTATTTCTTTGAACTCTCCTTTGATTTCCCTCCTTGTTTCGGCACTTTCTCTTGAAAACAATTTTTTTGTCCCTCCCTGATCTCTGATATTCCTAGTTCCCTTGAGGTGTTGTCCCAACGCTTATTTTTCATCTCCGGGGATTCGTGAATGTCCACTGTGAGAAAATTGGCATGTCTGGGCCCCCTACTTGTCGAAGAGCTTCTGAGATAGAGGTACGTATATGAATACCTTACTGGCCTCCCATTAGCCAATCTTCACCGACAAATACTGTGCTGACTTTGTTTGTGTTGGCATTGTACTGTGTAGGTACTCCCAACCTCACTTCGTTAGAGATGTTTAATGTCAACATGGTGGAGAATGCATAGCCAATCCCATACTATGCTCTTGTTACTCCTTAAAATCTTGCTCGATTCGGGATAGGGGTAGCTCGAGCTGGATTAGGTTCGCGCGCTCCTCCTTCTACGAGTCGAATACCCCTTCTGAGCTGGAAAAGGCTACCTCTGATAGAAAAAGACGAAGGGCCGACTCAGAATCTTCGTCGTCGGATCCGTCTGATGAGAATCATACCGGGGTAAAATCCCTCAAGAGATGGCTTGCGAAGGTAAAGGGGGAAAGGGAATACTGATGGAGGAGAATGCCCACCTTAAGGCAATGAATGCTCAACTGGAGAAAGGGGTCCGTAAGCTGAAAGGGCTTGTTAGAGGAGGGGCGGTTCGGGAGGAGATGGGAGGTGGTGGGTTTGTGATGTTTCTTCTTGGTACCTGTGTGATGTTTCCATTACTAAGAATGTGGACTTCTCGTTTTTACTGTAATAATATCCTCTGGTTGTGGATCTCATGCCTCAATTTTTTCTCTCTGTTTAATTTTTGCTAAATAAAATGTTGAAATTTTTTTCTCTCTGTTTTATTTTTTCTCTCTATGAGCTCTTAGGTAGAAAAAACCTAGTTCTTCCTGAGCTTACGAGCTCTTAAGCCTTCTCGAGCTTACAAGCTCTTAAACACTTAGACTGAAAAGCCTAGTAGTTCCTGAGCTTATGAGCTCTTAGGATGAAGATTCTAATCGCTTCCCAAGCTTACGAGCTCTTAAACACTTAGGCTGGAAAACCTAGTAGTTCCCGAGCTTACGAGCTCTTAGGCTAAAGAGCCTAGTGGCTTCCCGATCTTATGAGCTCTTACACTAAGGCTAAAAATTCTAGTAGTTCCCGAACTTACGAGCTCTTAGGTTGAAGAGCCTAATCGCTTCCTGAGCTTACGATCTCTTACACTTAGGCTTAAAAGCCTAGTAGTTCCCAAGCTTATGAGCTCTTAATCTGAAGAGCCTAGTCACGTCTCTAGCTTACTAGCTCTTATACTTAGGATGAAAAGCCTAGTAGTTCCAGAGCTTACATGCTCTTAGGCTGAAGAGCCTAGTCGTTTCCCGAGCTTACGAGCTCTTAGTCTAAAAAGCCTAGTCTTCTTGAGCTTATGAGCTCTTAGGCTGAAAAGCCTAGTCGTCCTGAGCTTACAAGCTCTTAAGCATTTAGGCTAAAAAGCCTAGTGCAAGATCTGTGCAAGCTCTGTTCAAGCTCTACTTTAGGCTGAAAAGCCTAGTAGTTCCACGCTCACTGCACCGAATTTCATTGATCCAAAAGGCAAGGTTTTACAATAGCTCTTCTTCTTGTCATTACAAAGGTTCTTAGGAAATTCTATTAGTAGTAACGCTTTAGGTGATCCGCGTTCCAAGAGTGTTGCAGACCTCTCCCTTCCTCTGTTTGTAACTCATAGTTCCCAGGTCGGATTATCCTTTTCACAATGTAAGACCCTTCCCAGTTAGGTCCGAGCTTTCCATGGACTGGGTTCTTCTTGGCTGGGAGTAGCTTCTGTAGCACCAAGTCACCTGGTTTGAAGCTTCTTTTCCTCACCCGTTTGTTAATAGAATCTTGTCATGCTCCTTTGGTAAGAGAATATATGTTGCAACGCTTCATCCCTTTTCTGATCTAGGAGGTCGAGGTTGATCAGTAGGGTCCTCTTGTTCTGCTCTAGGTCAAAAATTTTAGCTCTTGTAGAGGGCACGCTGACCTCAACGGGGGCCATGACCTCGGTGCCATATGCAAGGCTGAAAGGGGTCTCGTTAGTCACGGTTCAAATAGTTGTTCGATATGCCCATAATACCGCTGGGAGATGGTCTACCCATTGAGATTTAATACCTCAAACCTAGTCTTTAGTGCAAGCTTGATGGTTTTGATGGTCACCTCAGCCTACCCATTGGATTGAGGGTGTGCAGGTGCCGAGAAGTAGTTTTTGATCCCCAACTTGACGCAAAAACCTATGAATGTCAAATTGTCGAACTACTTCTCATTATCAAAAACTAACACCCTGGGGACGCCAAAACGACAAATTATAGACTTCTAGATGAAGTTTTTGACCTTCTGTTTTGTGATCCTCGCCAACGGCTCGACTTCAGCCCACTTGGTGAAATAATCTATTGGGACTACAACAAATTTATATCACTCGACCCCAATTGGAAGGGGTCCTGGGATATCCAAACTCCACTGTTGAAGAAGCCAGGGTTGACCACCGAGGTGAGTTGCTCGGGTGGGCAATATGACAAATTCTCATGGATCTAGCAGATCTGACACTTTTTTACCATATTATTTGTATCCTTGAACATAGTCAACCAAAAGTTGCCTTGTCGTAGAGCCTTACTTTCCAAGGTTCTTGCATCGACATGGTTAACGTACATGCCTTCGTGGATTTCTTTCACAATGTTGTCTGCTTCTAGTTCAGACACACATTTCATTAGTGAAAAAGGAAAATCTCTTTTGTATAGGTTACCTTAGAATAGGGTGAATCTTGTCTCTCTGGCCTTTAGCTTTGATGCTTCCTTCTAGTTGTCGGAGAGTACTCCTTGTAAGAAGGATAAAATAGGATCCATCCATGGAGCGCTCTCTTCGACTGGCATGACTTGATTTTCCTTGGCTGGTTCATCCTCGAGCTGTATGTTGAGCTTGGCTAGGGCCTCGACGGGAGTCTGTCCAGGTAAGTCCTGGCCGGCGATGGTGGCTAGCTTGGCCAAGGCATCAGCTCGGGCGTTGGCTTCTCGGGGAACTTGAACCAGCTAAACCAAGACAAATTTCTTCAGTAGGCTATGCATTTTAGTCATGTTAAATGCCATTTTCTCGTCCATCGTAGCATATTCTTCTCTGACCACCAGTTGCGAGTTGCTATGGATCACGATCTACTGTACATCCATCGACAAGGTCTGGTGTAGGTTGGCGTTGAGGGCTTTGTATTTTGCCTTGTTGTTGGAAGCCTGGAAGTCGAATCTCAAGGAGTATTCTAAGTTGTACCCCTTTAGAGAGGTTAGGATAAGGTCCGCCCCGCATCCCTGGGTATTCGATGCACTCTCCACATATATTTTCCAGTTTGGGACGTCGGGGATGAACTCCTGATCTTTGGTGTTCTCTTCAAGTGGTGAGGTAAAATCGGCAAGAAAGTCTGCTAGGACTTGTCCCTTGATTGCGGTTCTAGGTTTGAACTTGATATAGAATTCACAGAGCTCCATTGCCTATTTGACCAGCCTTCTTGAGGCTTCAGTCTTGTGCAGGACCTGCCTAATTAGCTTGTCCGTTGGGACCTCAGCGGTGTGCACTGAAAGTATGACCTCAGTCTCCGAGCTGCTACTAAGAGGACTAACACAAGCTTCTCAATCTTTAGATATCTCTCTTTGGCTCCTCAGAGGGCTTTGCTGCAGAAGTAAACTGGTTATTGGATTCTTTCCTTGTCCTTCACTAGGGTGGCACTGACTGAGAAGTCAGATATGGTAAGTAAAGGGTCAGAACCTTTCCTTTCTGCGGACTTACCAGCATCGACATCAAAGCCAAATAGGATTTGACGGCTTGTAAATCCTCTTTGCATTTTTCATCCCACTGGAAGGCCATCTTTAGAACCTTGAAGAACGACTGACATTGGTCGCTGGAGTGCGAAACGAATCGATTGAGCCCCGCTATTCTCCCTGTCAAGTGTTGTATCTCTTGAGTGCTGGTGCGAAGTCTCATTTTTAGGATGACCTACACCTTCTCGGGGTTCACCTCGATACCCCTGCTGTTGACTATAAATCTGAGGAACTTACCTGCCGAGACCCCAAAGTCACATTTTACCGGGTTCAGCTTTATCCAGTACTGCCGTATAATTTCGAACGATTCTCTGAGGTGTTGAATATGGGACTCAGACATGTCGTCTATGTATACTTTCATAGTCAAGTCGAGCTTTTCACGGAACATTCTGTTGATCAACCTTTGGCCCCGGTATTTTTTAGTCCGAATGGCATAACCTGGTAGCAGTAGATCACCTGCTCTATGATAAACAAAGTCTTATCCTGGTCATTCGGATCCGTCCTAATCTAGTTATATCCCGAAAAGGCATCCATGAAGCTGAGGAGCTCATGGCTAGTTGTGGCATCCATTATCAGGTCGATCCAAGGTAAAGAGAAAATGTCCTTCGGGCATGCCCGGTTCAAGTCGATGAAGTTGATACAAAGACGCCATTTACCGCTTACCTTCTTTATGAGCACAACGTTAGCTAGCCAGGTCGGATAGTCTACCTCCTTACCGACTTTAGCCCGTAACAGTTTTGCCACCTCCTCATTGATAGCTTTCTACTGGTCTGGTGCGAAGCTCCTTCTTTTCTGCCTAACTGGCTTGTAGCTCGGATCGACGCTTAGTCGATGTACGATCACTGCGAGATCTATTCATTCCATGTCCTCTTGTTTCCAAAAGAAAAAATCAATGTTCTCCCTAAAAAATAAGACAAGCTTCTCCTTAATGAGTAGAAGCAGCATAGAGCCTATAAAGACTACGTGCCCTGGGTTCTCGTCCAACTGCACGGGCTCTATCTGCTCTGTGGGTGTAAGCCAAGTCTCCATCTCATCTCTCATGTCTAGGTCCTCTAGCCGGACCAATTCCACCTCTTTCTACCTCATTGATTCCACAAACCATTCTTTTGCAAGGCGTTGGTCTCCTCTGACCATGCCGACCCTGTTATCAACAGGGAATTTTATCACCAAATGATATGCTAAGGGTATTACTTTGATGGAATTAAGAGAAGGTCTTCCTAGTAGGATGTTGTACACTAAAGGGGCATACAACACTAGGAAACGAACGGTGTTTGTGACCTGACAAGGTTGATCTCCTACGATGAGGATGAGTTGGATAGAACTAATTGGTAAGACCCTTTCACCCAAGAAGCCCAAAATGTGGGTTTTCACGAGTTTGAGCCTCGATCTCTCTATGCCAATTTGATCAAAGGCCGAAAAGAAGATGATGTTTGTGGAGCTCCTGTTGTCAACGAGCACTCGGTGTACAACTTTGTTTGCGATGATCGCCTTTATGACCAGGGGGTCATCATGCGAGTGCTGGCATCTGTCGAGATTCGAATCTGAGAATGTGATCTCCACATCCCATTAGGGTGCCTTTCGGATGGCCTGTATTTCAAGGAAATCTTCTGACCGGACCCTCCTGGCATACACCCTCCTTGTTGCGCAGATGTCCCTCTAAACTAGGTACTTAATCTCTTTTTTAAGTTGGATGGATGTAGTCCTTTGTTTCATAGCCCATGTCCTTGTGGTACTCATAGTACTTGGAGGCGTCTCATATCCTTGGGTCAAACTTCATCCGAGCGGGCCACCAGATGAATCGACCTCGTGGAGGACCTGAGTGATGGAGGTGACCAAAGGTGGAAGCCGTATCGGGGCAAATCGGGGCTATAGTTCCTATGGAAGGGTCCCAGGTGGTCTCGAACGTTGCCTCTCCTTTTAGGAGAAGACTCTCTTCCTCTTCTCAGAGAACAGTCTCTTCTCGGAGATCACTCGTGTTTTCTCTCCTTCCTGGGACTACGACCCCTCTCTTTTTTGTCTCCTTCCTCCAGCGTTGAGCCCCTTTTCAGACGGAGGGCCTATTTGCCGTTGATATATTTTTTTGCCTTTGTCAATACCTCGACCATAGTGGCTTGAGGATTTTTTGCTATCAAGAAGAAGAGGTCCTTGGACTACACTCCGAGTTCAAACATGAACGTGGTCAGTGCGAACTTGTCGTCCACACTTTCCACCTTTAAATATTCTTGGTTGAAGCATTGTACATAACTTTGGAGGAATTTGTGGGGCCCTTATTTGTTGCTCAGACGATGATAGGATGGATTTTTGAACATCCTCGCCCCAATAAAATGGGATACAAATTGTATTGAGAGTTCCCTGAAGGAGGAAATTGACTCTGGTTGTAGCTTGTTAAACCAGGCTATTGCCAACCCCTTAAGGGTGATGGCGAAAGCTTGGCAGCGAATTGGGTCTGGATAACCTTAGAGTTCCATCTGATTTTAATAGAAGTTCAGGTGGTCGAATGAGTCCCTGGTCCTTTTGAACGCCTCTATCAATGGCATCTGAAACTTTTGTAGGAGGGAGAAGTGGAGGACCTCAGGAGCGAATGACGACTTGGTTTTCTGGACTAGAGCGTCCATAATATCAGGGGTCTTTTCCTTAACTGCTTCGTTCATGTTGCACACCTCCCATTGGAGCTTGCGAAGTCTTTGCTACAATAAGTGGTCCATGGCATCCAGTAGGGGGTGGGGTCTATCTTCTTGGTAGGCAGCTCTAGCTCGACTATGGGCCTCGTCCTCTTCGTGCCCTTCCAAAAGTCTCCTCCGGTGATTTCCCCAGAATGGTTGTGTTCATAGAGCTCCGTGACTCCATTAGGCGGAGCTTGGCGCTTTTGAGGAGGGGTGTCATGTTCTGTCAGGGGTGGAAGAGGTTCCTGACGTGTGGTGGGAATCGAGGGAGTTGATGTGTCTATATCCACTCTATCAGCTCCTGGTTCTACCTTATCAGTTGCATCGTGGTTCGATAGTAGGCTTCTAGTTTGTTGAGCAGATGGAGGTTCACTGCTGGGGAGTGGTCCTTGACGTCTACTTTGGGGGCTGGAATGTTTTCCTGTAAGTTTTGGTCAACTTGGGGATTGACGTGAGATCTACTTATGTTCTGAGTTGAAACCATCAAACTAAAAACTTAATGGAAAATGATGAAAACCGTTCCCATAGATGATGCCAATTGATGATACTCAAAAAATAGCAGCCCAAGGCCAGCCAATGTCGTTTTGAGGATTTTAGTGGATTTAACTGATTAAGAGATTAATATGAGGAGAATAAAAGGGCCAAAAAATGTAAATGGTTCACCTTAGTCGGGAAACTAAGGTTAAGTCCACGGTAATGGAGTCTCTTGCTCATTGGGATCATATTTTACTCAATCTTTGTCGAAATACAATGGTGATGTCCTTACTATGTTCTTGCCGTGAGTATGTTTTCTACTCTATTTGTAGTTTTAAGGGTTAAAGGTGTTCTATTTATACGAGTCATTCCCTCTAGTGTTTCGCAGTGGTTCCCTCTTCCTCCTTGCTGATTCCATGGAGCCTTCTGTCACTATACTGCCACGACCTCTGTCATCCGGCGCTACTGTTTCCACGATCCCTGGATGATTATGCGTGCCAATGTTCCAGCAGGTATCTGGTTGTCATAGGTGTCAGAGTTGGTCCCGTTGTCATCAGGACGTGTGGCTAAAAGGGGTGTCCTAGGGTTCGCGTCAGGCAGGACCACTCCATCTTGGACAATTCATCGGTTGGATTGGACTGGGTCTGGTTGGGTTACAAGCCTTCTGGTGATGCTGGGCTTGGGCTTGTGGCTCCAGTCCTTTCTACTTTCAGTGTGGGCTTGCTGTGGACATTTTATTCGGGCCATTCACGCCAAAAAGAAAAAGGGCCTTCTGGACTCATTGGGTTCTTGAATTGTGGCGGCACATGCCCAAAATTCCGTCCTTATCAGTTCTCATGGAGGGGGTGGCCATAGATTTACTTCTGACTTGGCTCATGCAAAACAGAGAGACTGAGCAAGGTCCTCTTTCTTTTCTCTTTTATTTTTTCATTTTGGGCCTTCATTTTTCGCATACTAGTAGCAGCCGGGAGAGATTGATAAGCCAATTGGCTCATTTCTAAAGCCAAAGGCAGAGAAAATGTCAAATATCTTTGAGCAAATGACACCATGTGCCATAATAGTGCCGAGGAGTTCAAGCAGAGTGTAAGCAGTTATTATGTGAAGTCGTGTATTGTGTGAATCCTTCATGACACGTCTACGCATATTTTTGTAAAATAATAATGGACAGTAAATGTGGGATAGTAGATTACTTATCTTGAAATTCAGGAAGTACCAAATTTGGATTAGATACCCCGAGCTCCATAAGAAATAATGATATGTCGAGCTCGACAGTTTGATCGAAAACATGAAGACCGAGCCAGGTGATGATATGCCGACTTCCCCTAAACCCCTCAAAGTAATAAAAGTCTAGCCAAAGAGTGGTATTAACTGACCCACTAAAATATAGAAGGCGGGTGTCATCCATGAAGGTGTGAACATCATGCACATAAATGATTGTTTGGATTGATTGGAAGCATTTTTTGAAGAATAGACCATGGTTGTGAGTCCTCCATGTGAATGTACCTTTTTTTTTTTTTTTAATGATGAATACCGAGTTTTATGAACGAGGACTGATGAGCCCGAAATTAACTGGGTCATACCCATGTCATCTCGGAGCCCAAGTCAACCCATCAAGAAGGAGTCCAAAGCATTAGGAGGAAACCCAAAGGGAACCAAGAAGACAATGACCAAGGCATCAAGGACCTATGCCCAAAACACTTGGGGCGCCGCCCAATGGTCACCAAGCGAGGCGCCTCCCACTCTATGCTCAAGAGGCGCCGCCCACTTGGCCTAGGCGTAACCCAAGGCTGGCCTCTGGTCCTCCTTCATCCTCTTGACTCCAATGCAAGTCCAAGCTTACTCTAAGTCAAGTCCAAGGTCAAGACCAAGCCCAGCTCAGAGTCCTTCTCCCACAGAATAGGAGCACAAGGGGAGAGAATATCAAGATACGGAGATCTATTCCTACCATAACTACACTTATCAAAGAGGTCTACTCCTACCTAAATTGTACTTACCAAAATAATGGAAGACCTCTTCCTCACATCACCGTCTTGGTGAGTTTATATAATGTAAACCCCTTTCCACATGAAGGGGCAAGATGATCACCTCCTTGAGACCTCTATACCTTGAGATCATACACATCTCTCTCTCTCCCCCTCAAAACACTGTAACTCTCTGGAGACTATTATTCATCAATAAAAGACTCAGGCCATCACTGTCGTTCCCAAGAGTGGACGTAGGTCACTTAGACCGAACCACTGTTAATCTTTGTGTTGATCCATATTTACTATTTTACTCGTAGTTGTCATTGATTATTTACTTGTTACTCATTAATTGCATCATTACACATTCTTGACTGTTGATCTTGCGCGAAGACAGTTTTGTGTATCATCAGTTTGGTGTCGTATGTGGGAAAGACTAGTTTTCTCACTCTTATCCATGACAATCATTACCCGATCTATGAGCTAACAAACGGGGGATAACAACCTGGCTCATCGGGAGGAGGCTCCGCCTTTCCTTGCACCTTCAGAACCTTCTGCTATTGGACAACAGCAACAGCTTCTCCAAACCATACAATTGCTGGTGAAACAGAAACAACAGATTATTCAGTTAATGCTTACCTAGGGAGGCGCCATGCCTCACCCTGTGGGAGGAGTCCCACTCCCTCCGACGGGAGAGGAGCCACTACCTATCCCTTCTGGACGTCATACAATCCCCGACCATGGGGATCCTTGCCAAAATGCTCCACTGCCTCACCAGCGAGCCCCTCGTCCAATAGTCCCTCCTCAACGCGCAAGGAGCTTATGTATTCACCCTTCGCACATGTATGCGCATGAGGATGAAGGAGAAAGTCAATACGGTGATCACAAAAGCCAGTACCACCATCCAATTGAGGATGTCCCTAACCAGTGGGACGAAAAAATCAAAGAGGTGTAAAACCAACTCGGTGATGCCTTCAACGCTATCAAGGCCAACCGAGATTGTGGACCACCTTATAAGACGTACTGATACTCCCTTTACTACTAATATTTTCCATTACCATCTTCCCTTGAATTTCAAGATGCCTACCATCAAGATCTTCGACGGCACCAAAAACCCCCTAGTCCACCTCGACATGTACAAGTCTCTCATGCAACTCCACAACGTGCCTGAGGAGATTATGTGTAGGGCCTTCCCTACCAGTTTGAAGGGGTTCGCTCGCCAGTGGTTCTCCAAACTCAGGCCCTCCTCCATCTACTCTTTCGCAGAGTTGAGTAGGTCTTTAATCTCCCACTTCATTAGGGGACGCCGACTTTAGAGACCAGTGACCCACATGCTCACCATCAAGCAGGATAGGCATGAAAGCCTCAGAGACTATCTCACCTGCTTTAATGAGGAGGTCTTCTAGATTGAAGAGCCAGATGACAAGGTAGCCCTGGCCGCCTTCATCGTCAACCTGCGCACCTCCAGTTTCATGTTTTCAGTACTCAAGAAGCCTTCCTCCAGCATGTCCGAGCTACTGTCAAGGGCACAGAAGTACATAAACGCCGAAGATGTCACCAAGGCCAGACGAGGTGAGTCCTTCTACACGGGTGAGAAAAGGAAGGACACCCACGAAGACAAGTGGGAGATAGAGAACAAAAAAAATAGGACAGAGAGAATCTTTGTCAAGGACCGCCTTGGTCTCCCACCTCTGAGAGAACAACAAGCCTTCACACTGCTCAATGCTTCCGTGGAGCATATCCTGTTCCAAATACAGGATGGCCCTACAATACGCTGACCAGAGAAGATGAAAACCACCCGAATCAGAGGAGCCCAAACAAGTACTGTCGTTTCCAGCACGACCATGGCCATGATACTGAAAACTGCTTTGATCTTAAAAGACAGATCGAGGAGCTCATACAACGTGGCCACTTGAGGCAGTACATTGCTGGCAGAGGACAAGCCCCGCCATCTGGTCAGGACCAGAATGATAGAGAACGCCAACAACCCCTCAGAGAAATCCAAATGATCACCCAAGGGCTAAGAGGAGGTGACTTCAATTTCACCAGGAAAGTATTGGCCCACCTATAGGACACCGAGCACCAGAATATTTTATCTACCCTTTATTGTTTTAGTTGATTTATTTTGTTATTTGTTATTTTATGAAATAAAATTTTGCGAAGATTATTGGGTTCAGAATTATTTTGTTTACCTAAAAATAAATAGTTTACAAAAGTCAGAACATGACTTAACAATAAGGTATAGACAAAAGACGCACAACACTAGGCGCCCAGACTAGAGGTCTCGCCCTCTCCACCTTGGGTGGCTCCCATGATGCTGCCTTGACGATAGGTCTCGCCCTCTCTCACCAGGCACCCAGCACCATCTCATGCTCCCGCCTTCCTCATCTCTGTCTCACTAGAATGAGTCTTTGCTACAGTAGCCAAATCCCGAGACTATACGTAGCTTGGTCTTTGACTATGCTCTCATGCAAGTCACCCTCTGATTATGCTTTCGCGTAAGTCACCTTATAAGCCTTTACTACAGCAACCATCTCTGAGACTATACGTAGCTTGACCTTTATGACTCTGCTCTCGCACAAGTAGTCACCTCTACCACGACAGCTATCTCCCGAGACTATACGTAGTTTGGTCTCTATGACTCTGCTCTCGTGCAAGTAGTCACCTCTATCATGACAACTATCTCCGAGACTATACGTAGCTCGGCCTCTATGACTCTGCTACGACAGTCATCTACCGATATTATACGTAGTTCGACCTCAGCTCATGCTACTCGAGAAGCCCACAACTCTGTCTTTACTCTCATGCAAACAACCTGCAGGTAATCATGTTAAGATATTTTAATGTTGGGATAATACTGTTTTTGTCAGATATACTTTTGAAACTCAAGTCGTCTGCACTGGAATCCCAACTCTTACAACTAGCTCTGATGCACACATGAGTCACAAAAGGAGTAGGGGCACTACCGGGACTCATCTCTAGGGAAGCAACCTGGTCATCGAACCTTGGTCAAGAAGAATTGGGGGCACCAAATCTCGCCTTCTGAAGAAGAGGGGAAGACATCACCTAAAAGCACAAGAGCCTCCATCATCGAGAGGCATCGCCCATAACAAGACTTAAGGCATCACCCATAGTAGCACCTAAGGCCTCAAGGTGTCACCCAAGGCGCCCTGCCAACCTTTTTCCGTCACTCAAAGTACCCGTGCCCAGCACTTCAAGCTTCGCCCAACTACCCAAAGGTGCCGCCAAATCTTTTCCTGGCGTCGCCCAAGAGGATCCAGCAACAGGTAGCGTCTAATAACAACGACAACAAAAAAATAAAAAAATAATAAAAAAAAAGAATTTAAGAAGGTGGCGCCCAAGCAGCCAAAAAAAAAGACAAAGGAGGCGACGCCTAGGGAAGCTAAGGGAGAAAGAAAAGAACAAAAAAAATAAGAGGAGGAAGGGGCGGCGCCCAGCAAGCCAAAGAAAAAAAAAGGATGAAGGGGCAGCTCCCAAAGCAAGCCAAAGCAAAAAATAAAATAAATAAACAAATAAAGAAGGAGAGTGAGGAGGGGTAACGCTCAACAAAAAAAAAAGAACTGAAGAAGGAGGGCGGTGCCCAAGCTAAAGAAAAAAAAGAGAAGAGGAAAGCATAAAGGAGCGGCGCCTAAATAGCCAAACTAAGAAAGAAAAAAAAAAGGGAAGACAAAGGGCGGCGCCCAGGGAAGAGACCAAAGGACGAAAAGAAAAATAAAAGAGTGGGACGAGGAGTCAACGCCCAGGAAGCCAACGCACAAGAGCAAAGAAAAAAAAAAGAGGAGGGCCTAGGAGACCAACATCCAAGCCAAAAAAAAAGAAGAGAAAAGTCAATAATGGTGGCTCTGCCACCAGAATAATTGCCTTTATTCAAAATACTTTGGGTAAAGGACCACAAAAAAAAATAAAAAATAAAACATTCTATATTTGATACCGATAAATTCAACGGATGAAAAAGCACTTGGGGCGCCGCCCAATGGTCACCAAGCCAGGAACTGCCCACTCCATGCCCAAGAGGCGTCGCCCAAGGTTGGCCCCTGGTCCTCCTTCATCCTCTTGACTCTAATTCAAGTCCAAGCTTACTCCAAGTTAAATCCAAGGTCAAGACCAAGCCTAGCTCAGAGTCCTTCTCCCATGGAATAAGAGCATGAGGAGAGAGAATATCAGGATATAGAGATCTATTCCTACCTTAACTATGCTTACCAAAGAGGTCTACTCCTACCAAAATTGTACTTACCAAAATAGTGGAAGACCCCTTCCTTACGTCACCGCTTCACCGCCTTGGTAAGCCTATATAATGTAAACCCCTCTCCACATTAAAGGGCAGGATTATCACCTCCTTGAGATCACACACATCTCTCTATACACATCTCTCTCTCTCCCCCTCAAAGCACTGTAATTCTTCGAAGACCATTATTCATCAATAAAAAGCTCAGGCCACCGATGTCGTTCCCGAGAATGGACGTAGGTCACCCGGACCAAACCACTATAAATCTTTGTGTTGATCCATATTTACTGTTTTAATCGTGATTGTCATTGATTGTTTACTTGTTACTCATCAATTGCATCATAACACATTCTTGACTGTTGATCTTGTGCGAAGATATTTTTATGCATCATCAAGAACGATGAAAAACTGAGCTATATCTCGCATAAACGGAGACCGATCTCAAAGAGGTTAAGAAGTCGAGAAATATTAATGGGCTCATGGATGATGACATAGAAAGACCCAAGTGGACAGTGACACCCCGAACTCGCTGACTGCCGAGACTGTACATTCTTTTGGGGGTAGTGATGACTTTGGTGGAAGAGCAACATCACACGCATACACAAAACATTGATACTTTACTAGAAGAAAAACAGTGAGGAAAAGGCCGAGAGAAGAACATATTCACCCAAAACAAGAAAAAATGATGAGACTTTATGAACAAGAATTTTGGTCGGTTAGTTTACGTGGAAACTCCTATGGCGGGACTTCGCAACAATATTAAGATGTTTTCATTTTTGAGTTTAAAGCACACCGAGTGCTATAACTCGTCTATAGGAAAGACAGAAGAATTCAACTAGATCCAAAAGAGAGATACATTAGCGGTTCCAAAGGCGGAGCAAGTCTCATAAACGGAGTGATACGAAAATTTCAAGGATGCACTTTATTCGTTTCTCGCAGACAGCGCTAAATTGTGCAGACAAAAATTTGCAGTCACTAAAATGGTGAAGTTGCGCCCCTAATATTCAAGTATCACCAAATCCATGAGCTGAAAAATCAGATAAATGTTAGAAAGACCCCCGACGTTGAGCCAGGGGAGACCCCTCTAATACCTAAGTCAGTATTGCGATCAATACATGAATAGGCTAGTGCATAAAACTAGATAAAATGAACAAAGATGTGTGTGTGGAAAATGGAGCCGAGGTGCTCATACTTGAGGGCCCCTTTACCTTTGGGTCTTCACCTATCCTTATAGAGGCGGTGGAGAGCTACTTACTGTGGAGAGGTCATCCCCCTTGAGTTGACACCTTCTTGAGATATGTATCTTTGCAAGTTTTAAAAATTGTGTTGGACTCTAATTGGTAAATCAAGAAGGCTGACAATTTTGTCTTGGGAAAATAAATCATGAGTCTCATTATGATACACTCATGCGATGTGGGGCTCTCTCCATGGATGTAAAATATGGTCCATCAGAATGGTTGAAATCAAGTGCTATCTAATCACTCACCAATTATAAGTTATTATCAAATGGATAAAAAATTCTCCAAAAGTTTATGCTCCAATTACACTAAAATATTGAGTGTAACCGTCTAATAATAAAACAACATGTGCGCAAGTGAATCCCACAAAATTAACAAACTACCTATTCATATCATGCACTAACTGCCTACGTGGGAGTAACTTGCCCACATGTTCTCTTATTATTGAATTGTGATACTATGTCAGAATGATAACGTAATATAACTGTTACACCCAATATTTGCTTCCAAAGTAACATATTTCGTAAAAAAAATGTTCAATAAGCTTAAAAAATTGACTTGATGAATCGCCACAACTGAATAGATAGTATCTATCAACAACAATGGAAAAAATAGCTGTATATCCTTCACTCAAGCACACAAACAAAACAAAAAGGGGAAAAAAATGCTCCATTTGTAGTTTTTTTTTATCATGTTCCCATTTTAATGCTCTTGTTTGCTTCCTTGTTAGGAAATATTCAACTGAAAAATGCCAAATCATGGCTCCAACAAACTTCATGGTAGGAAAAAAAAAATTGTTTGGAGACTGAACCATGTGGTACTTTTGAATGATAATTAAGAATCGATCTATCGAACTACGCTCCCTTTATACCAATTAATGGCTATAGTAATTTTTGCAAATGTGTATAATCACTCGTAAATCAGATATATTGGATATACTAAGACTCGCATCAGAATCAATTTTTGGAAATCGAGATATTCCACTACAATTTTCCATCGAAGCTATCTGGACATGTAATTTTCATTTTATTTTTTAGTCGGCCTAGCAAGACACAAGAATTCTCGAGGTCTGATGCAAAGAGGAAGGTTTAAGGACAGGATATATAAATTACTTCGGTTGGGAAAAGTACCGGTGAATGAAGCACAAAGATTTGCTCTAACATACAGTGTTGAGCTTTTTACATGATATGGAGCATGGATCATTGGCATGTCTAGATAGTCTCTATTTGGTATATTGATCCATAATATGAAATCACTTGCAGATGTCACGTTGAAAGTACTTGAAACCCTAACAAAAAACCTTGAAAGAGGGAATGCCTAAAAATGAGAAAAATGTCAAGAAATGAGGGAAAAAACTTGTCTCAGTATACTAGCAGTTGTTTATGGTATTAGAAAAATAGGGTTGTCATAACTAGATGCGAGCCAAATTAAGCAGCATGAAAGGTGAATAATAACTATTAGCCATGACAGGTACCAGCCTAGAGATGACTCTACATCAAAACATCAAAATCTCAAACTACAATTACATCCTATAACTACTCTCTCCCAG
The DNA here is from genome assembly GCA_023539305.1 of Ilex asprella. Classification (NCBI taxonomy): domain Eukaryota; kingdom Viridiplantae; phylum Streptophyta; class Magnoliopsida; order Aquifoliales; family Aquifoliaceae; genus Ilex; species Ilex asprella. The sequence continues at coordinate 26,063,396 of CM042195.1, forward strand.
AAAAAGAAAAAGATATTATTGAAAGACTAACGATGTGTACCAAATGGCGTACCAAAAATTTCTTATCAAATGAATGTGTATGATTAGATTAATAGTTTTATTGAAAAAGGTTAATAGGATCTACTAATCTAACATTTCACAGAAGTTTGGTAAGAAAATTTAGTAAACTTTTTAGAAGTATATAAATGTTGATATAGGAAAGAAAGCAGTGAGAAGAAAAGCAAAATATGATAAAAGACGAACAAAATGCAACTAGAGAAGAACTTAAAACTTATTCATGATGCTTAGTGTTCGAAATACCTTGCAAATTGCAATGTCCTTACACAACAGTCATCTTTACATATCCTGATCTTGTGCAAGTACCAACAAGATCTGACTAGAATTCCTGCAATTCATGTAGTCAGATCCAGAGTACTCGCCAATCCTGGATTCTTAGTACTATCTTCATCTTTCATCGTGATGGACATGTTTAAATCTATAGTTTGGTCTTCTTTCTTTGAAGGAAGAAACAAAGAAAGAGACAAACTGCTATCTTTTTCCTCCTCATACCATGGTGTTGTCTTCATTTCTTGTCTTGATTTCACACTTAATGACAGATTTAGATCTAGGCCATCATCGTCCGGAGCTTTTCTCTTTTGTTTGTATAGCTTTTCTCCATTACTTCTCCAGATTGTTGGGGAAACTGAATTGATGAAGCCTTTCACTTTCTCTTCTCCTATATTAGTTCCATGCAATCGGGTTGCAGACCTTGCGGTAATGGGTTCGATTAGGGTTGAACTGGCGTTGTTTTGGTTGGCAGCAAAACCATGTGATAATCTAAATTCTTCCTGGAACCCATTGGATGTCTTACAACTTTGTGTCGTGAAAGATGAGTTCCTATACACGTAGAAAGCCCCATTCCTTGTGTTTGTACCGATACCTCTACAGTTTTTCCAATCTGATACTGTTCCTTGAAAGCCAGTTCCATTTCTGTTATCCATGCCATCTTTCATAAAAGATCTGGGGGACTTGAACATCCAGTTTCCATGGCTGCTCCAAGAATCATCTCTATACCGAAAATGGTTAGTGGTTACACATGGTGTTAAAAAGACATATAATATGTACAAATGTGTGGATGCGAGAGAGAGAGAGTGCATCTGAAAGCACATAGACGTTCTAGTATCTTTGAATACCTGAAGTTGGACCTAATCCTTTGATCGGGGAATTGCCAAAGGTTGTGCAGAAGGTGATCTGTGTTCCTCGTAGGATGATACCCTCTCTCGTTTATAACTTCAATATCAAGTCAATGAAAGACAATAATATCTAAACATCAATAAAATGCCAAAACGAACAAAGAAATAAAACCCTAATTTGACAATTTTTGAACAACCACCTGGAAATGTTGGCATACCTTGGCTCTGATCATCAATGTTCTTGCTCCTATACATCTGTTCCAACAAACCCAACAAAAAAAGGGGAGAAACCCATTATAATGAGTGATAAATGACTTACAAGGGTCATGGATGAGTTGCAAAAATTATATCACCTGTAAGTGGCTCTTGATATGAGCAATACTAAGGCCCTTGATATTCATTAGCTGCAGAACTAGTTTTGGTGTTGCTCCTACAACAAAATTAATAACTCGAAAGTAAATTTTAATATTAAAAATAAAAAAAATTCAAATAACACAAAAACCATAAACCAACCTACTTTCATGACCCCCAAGTCGCTCGACAGCTTTTACAAAACAAAGATGTAGATCAGGAGTCCACCTTAGCCTTGGGACCTTGGATCGAACATACTGTCTCACCCCAGCAGAGCTCGTCTTTTTCTCACCCTCCTCAACTATACTGTTACTTGAGCTTGCACTTGTTTTAGGGTTGTTTTCATCTTCTACCTCATCCTCGCTTTTGTCCGAATCATTCCTTTTTGAACCATCGCAATTTTGATATTCCTTCATGCTTTGATCCAAGCTTGATAAGTAAATAGAACGCTTCAATTAGATGTTATCAGATGCACTTTACGGACAATCATCCCCTTCCTTTCTCTAGACATGCCTAACCTGCTTACACAGCTTTGATATGCATAGCAAATTCATTCAACTCATGGGAATCCAAAGTTCCACCAAGAGAAGGAAAAAGAAAGAAGATATCTCTCTCTCTCCAAAGTCCAAGCATAGAAAAAGACATGTCCTCGAGCATTTCCAACTCATGCCTGCTTACATCATCCTGACATACGTGTGGGAGTGAATGTATGTACATATCCATGTGTGTAAGACTTGGACAGTGAAAAACTGGATTGGTAATATGAGGTGGTGTAAGACTAGAACTCCGAAGAGGGACAGTGTGCAAGGGATGGTAAAACCTAGACGGTTACTTTGACCTAAGCTCAATCTGGATCGTATAGAAACAAATGCTTCAGACATAAGGTACTAGTAATGTTTACTATCAAATTCAGGCAAGGGATTAATCATACTATATCATTCTAATTGGATTTGAAATGCATAAATATTAAGTTTCAACATCAACTGAAGCCCCTGACATGAATATGGTTTTCAAACTACTTCAGTAGTTGGCCATTACCATGAAGAATAATAATATTAAAATCTTAAAATGTAATGTAGTGATGTGGAAAATAAATAATAGGATTCCACTAAAAATTCTAAACAGTTATAATCACAATAATGTTATTTAATCATGTCCACCGCAACATCACTAGATTTGTATTTTAGGTCATACTTTTAAGTTCTATTAGCATTTCTCTAGGATGGTATGGATATCCTTTTACCATAGAAGTAATGACACTTGTGTTCAATTTAAGAACCAAATGCATCATCGCAATTGGATTGAAAATAAACTTCATTCAATGTTAGACTTGGTGCAAATTAATCCAATGACCACAATGAATTAAATCTATAAATTATGTCTCAATGCTCAATTTCTTTTACATTAATAAGTATATATGTCTCACACAACCAAATAAAGACTGCATTCTTACTCCTAGAAAAAAATAAGAAAGAATTCAAGAATTTGAACTCGGGAGACTGAAAATCAAACAAGATCGAGCTTATATAGTTTGAACTTATCTATTGCTAATAATAGCATAGCAAACCAATTTTCCAAACCTTTGAGATCCATCATTTTAATACAACCCATTTTCTATTAAACGAAGTTTAGAGTAAATTTTTTTCTTCACTTAAATGCCCGGCATATTGTACCTGTTTTGAAGGCGAGTGAAGGAAATTCATAGAAACCCTAAAATGTAGTTGATAGAGGCTAGGTGTTGGGAAGTCTGTGCCCATGATACTTGCTGTCTGTTCACAGATTCGTCTTTGCTTCATCCCAAGAGCCACACCTATTAAGACAACACTTCTATTATTACTATATGCTGCACATTTCTAAGATTCCCTTTTCAAATTTTATTTTATTTTATTTGTAGTATTTACGTGGTGCTCCTGACCTACAGATTGGATGGTCCTTTAATTTTTTGGCTACTAGACATCAATCCCACGATGTAAGAGGAGGAATGCTACCCAGGATTATTTGATTGCACAAATTTGTAACTAAATCGGCCAATCGCACAACTTAAAAGTTTTAAGAATCTTTCTTGTTGTACGACTATTAGATATGAATAGTCTCAAACTACATGGACTCACTATTCCCAGGGCTAAATTTCTTGATTCATCCATCTCTTTATTGGTAAGAAAAAATCATATTAAATATCTGTTTATTCAATCTTTGATTTTGAGTTACTCATTCTACCAAGTTAATGAACTCAAGCCTATTGATACAGGCATCCCAATTTTTGAGTCACCCTTTTAAAGTAGTGTAACTTCATTATTTACATTGTCCTTAATTGGTATTTTTTTTTTGGTACATTCCTTAATTGGTATTTCATACCGAAGTATTATATTTTTCATACCATACCTCGAGTAATCATATATTAAAAACAAGTTACGGGTATGATTTTTATATCTTATTATTTTTGTTATGATATAATTTTTTTTAACAAATAATTACAAATTCTTCAAATGAAAATTAATAGTAAAAATTAAATTTCGATACAATTTCTCCTGGTTAATGTAACCTTATCCTTGGTATTTTTAATTCAAACAGGAATACCACAAAATAAAAAAGTACATGGAGACTGCAGGATGTTGGGTTTTTAAAACAACAGAGTTTGGTCTTGCATGGTTGGAATACTAAAAACTAAATTATCGTTAATTTCGTTGGGTCCACAAGGTACTTGAAAAGAAATCAATATTGTCAGTCTTAAGGTCAACTCTTAGCAGCCCCTTGCGCTATTTATATTCAGAACAGTCCAACATGAACCAAATTATTAAACTGCATGAGAAAACGTAACCCCCTGTTAATGCGGGGATCAACCATTATTCCAGAATGAGCATGTTTGTCATTATTCCACCATGACCATGGTCCTTATATGTATCCATGTCATGAATCATGTGCTCCATCTATATTATGATCACCATACATGCTTTATGTGCCAAATGGAATCTTCTTATGTTTTTTATTTATCCTATTTGAATGCCAAACCACATCTTCAAAGTTTCATCTACTTAATTGACGGGGCTAATTTAGTTGGTTTTCTCTAATTTTTTTAAACGTCATCGGAGTTAGTCCTGACAAAAATAAAGATTGATATTGATAATAATTGGTTTATGTTTGAACCTTTTTAGAGCCCAAAATTCTCTGGACTTGCAGAAAGC
>CM042195.1:26068200-26078925 GCA_023539305.1 Ilex asprella
CGGCTTAAGAATAAGAAAAGGGCATTTGAGTCTTTTTATATTTTAATACCTCCTTCAAATTAGTATCAAGATATTATACCACTAGGTAGGTGGTATTGAATAACACCTTATACAAGGCATTATGGGTACTGTTCATAACGTATAGGTATTACGACCCGAAAATTAATACCGTTCAAAATAAGCCAAACAAATATGGTATAAAGTAGGACTCACGTACTATTTTTCTTATACCACCCTCTTGTACCACCCTTATACATCAAACAAACGACCCCGAGAGTATAATGTAAAAAATTTAATATTGAAGAATATAAAATAAAAAAAAATTAAATTGGGGTACAAAGTAAAAATCCAAAAAAAAATTATATAAATAAACAAACCTGTTTAGAACCAAACACATTCCTTCCGTCACCAGTTTTGGTGGTGCCAAAATTAAGCAAGCAAAAGGGCAAATTACTCCTCTCCCCTCCAAAAACCCAAAAGAAACTTTTTTCAAGCAGGGCATTTTCGTAAATCCATGTACTTGTCGGAACGAAATATTCGTTGAGGCGTCACCATTCGAACACGTCTCAACACATCACACTCAACCAAATGTACCTAGTTTTCTACTGTTTTTCGTCGTCTTCCTCTCGTCAGCGGTGTGGCAATGGTTGCCATTGCAATTACATGAACTTCACAGAACTCAAACCCACAAATTCAAGTCTCTAACCCCACCATCCCTTTCAAATCGCACTCTACAATCATGGGCCACTGACACTTAAAGCATCTTCAGTCTTGACTCTGTTCTCAGTTCTCATGGTTTCTTCGTCTTCCCTCTTTCACCCATCCATTTGGGCAAGAAGAAGATCAGAAAAAGCAACTAAAGGGAAATAGACGTGTGAATTTTCTACCAAAAATTGCAATTTCTTCTCAAGTAAGCTGTTTTCTATAGGTTTCTTTGCCCTTCTTGACAACCAAACGGGGCTTGTTCTACTAAAACTTTAAACTGTTTTTTCTTTGAAACTTGCAATTCTGGAAAATGGCCTCAACCTATGGAGTTGCTCCTTTGACCCGATTGGGTTTAGCTTATTCTTGTTCTTCCTCACGGGATAAATTTCTTGTTCCTCAATGTTGCGGGGAATTAACTATTCAATCTTGTTCTAGGGTTTCAAATGCGATTTCCAGACAAAATCGTGAGTTTATAATCCCCAGTCGAAGTAAAATTCGAGAATTTAGATTGTTCAATTCGGTTGAGTTGGATAGTTTTGTAACTAGTGATGATGAAAATGAAATGAGCGACGAATTTTTCGAAGCAATCGAGGAATTGGAACGAATGACTAGAGAGCCCTCGGATGTGCTTGAGGAAATGAATGACCGGTTATCGGTCCGCGAATTGCAACTAGTGTTGGTGTACTTTTCTCAAGAGGGGAGGGACTCTTGGTGTGCATTGGAGGTGTTTGAGTGGCTCAAAAAGGAGAATAGGGTGGATAAGGAGACAATGGAGCTTATGGTTTCTTTAATGTGTGGGTGGGTTAAGAAGTTGATTGAGGGTGAACATGATGCTGGGGATGTGGTGGATTTGCTGGTGGACATGGATTGTGTTGGCTTGAAGCCGAGTTTTAGTATGATAGAGAAGGTCATATCTTTGTATTGGGAGATGGATGAGAAAGAGAGGGCGGTTTCCTTTGTGAAGGAGGTTTTGCGGAGGGGACTTGTGTTTTCAGATGGAGATAATGAAGGTCATAAGGGAGGTCCAACAGGGTATCTTGCTTGGAAGATGATGGTAAGGCTCCCTGAACAATAATCCTAAATTTCGTGTTTATGCTATTCATTCACTGCTTATATGGTGGAGAAAATTTTTCAATGTCGAGTTCCTTGTCAATGTGTTGCTGATCTTTATAATAACCTAATCATTACATTTCATGTAAATGGATTAATATCTATGTTAATGGCGTTCAGCTAATGATTAGCTATCCTCCACATTGGCATGCAATACTTTCTTCTTCAATGTACTGTTATGTTGGAATTTCTATGGCTTCTGCACACAAACAAACACAGTTTTGTGGACGACATTATTGGTAAAGTTTTCTTTTTGTTATGTTAGGGACAAGCTACAATACATTGTAGAAGTCATAAGCTAAAATTATTATTTGTAGGGTTTTGAGTGTTGAAAGCTGGCGTGTTTGTGCTACTCAATTTGTCAAGCGGTGCTTCTTCCTCTGGCAATTACTATAGATAATCCATAAGGGAACAAATTTCTTTAATTGGTTATGATGCTTGTCATTTTTTTCTGACAACCAAGAACCTCAGGCTTGCAAGCCATCAATAAAGGTTTCTGTTCACTTTTAATTCATAGGATGAAGGTTTATGAAATTCTCCCAACCATGCACCTTTTGAACTCGTGGCTGCAACATAAACTTGGGATTTACTTGTACATTCGTTTGAGTTTACATATCATACCTTGCAGTGACATATTATTTTTGGTTTTTAATTATGGTGTGGTCGTTCGTAGTTCCCTTTAGTTTTCTGTCTTATGGTGAAGACTGCTTAAAATGTGTTCAATCAGGTGGAAGGGAACTACAAGGATGCAGTCAAATTAGTGATTCACCTTAGAGAATCTGGGCTGAAGCCAGAGGTCTATAGCTATCTAATCGCAATGACAGCTGTTGTTAAAGAGCTGAATGAATTTGCAAAAGCTTTAAGGAAGTTGAAAGGTTTCACCAAGGCTGGTTTGGTAGCAGAACTGGATGCAGAAAATGTTGGGCTTATTGAAGAGTATCAGTCAGAACTTTTGGCTGATGGAGTCTGCTTGTCCGATTGGGCAATTCAAGAGGGAGGCTCATCATTTTATGGGGTGGTTCATGAGAGGCTTCTTGCTATGTATATCTGTGCTGGTTATGGACTTGAGGCTGAAAGACAGCTATGGGAAATGAAGCTCGTGGGTAAGGAGGCTGATGGTGATCTTTATGACATTGTTCTAGCCATATGTGCTTCCCAAAAGGAGGCCAGCTCTATTTCACGACTGCTTACGAGATTGGAGGTTACAAGTGCATTGCGCAAAAAGAAAACCTTATCATGGTTGTTGAGAGGTTACATCAAAGGTGGCCATTTTGACGATGCAGCAGAAACAGTAATCAAAATGCTCGACTTGGGTTTCTCTCCTGAGTTTCTTGATAGGGCAGCTGTGCTTCAGGGACTAAGAAAAAGAATCCAACAACCAGGAAAAATCGAAACTTATCTGAAGCTTTGCAAGCACCTCTCTGATGCAAACCTTGTTGGACCTTGCCTGGTATACCTATATATGAAGAAATATAATATGTGGATAATAAAAATGCTCTGAATCTATCGGATGAGAAGCTATGAGGTGGACTTCTTTTATAACCACAAGGATCAAGATGACAAGATCTTATTGCAAAACTGTCATCTTTCGGGCAACTTATATGTGTATATTGTGTATAATCTTGGATAGCTTGAGAGCAGTACAATGATGTTGGGTGGACCATGTCCTTAAGGCAGACTACTTGAAAGTTCAGATGTGTGTTTGTGAGCATCTTGTTCTCAAGTCCAAATATGTATATATTGTTGAATCTGAGATCATAGTTGAGACCTTTGATCACAATGTTACTAGAAAGACTGCACATTCTCATGTATGTTCATGTGGCACTACAACAACACTTTTGCTCTGCTCGGCTTGGTTGCACTGAGCTCCATTACGCTAGGCTTTGCTGACTGACACGTTTTTTTGTCCTAGTGAATGAGTCGTCAACTATTTTTGACCCTTCATTCTTCATCAATTATGAATTTGCCAATTTAGGAAACCATGAAATAGATACACTAAGTATTTGACTCAGTACCAACCGAAACAATAGTACAGGCAAACATTTGAGAAACTCGTCATTTTATTCGTTGTGCAAGTATATACTATCACAGGATGGAAATTCCACATCCTTGTCAATGGAAAATTAAAAAAATCATCCAACAGGTCATACGTCTCTCGGTTATATACAACTATCCTTCCTCTACCCAAAATTAGAAACAAACATTTCATTCGGCTTAAAAAAATGCAAAACAACTAAACTATACCCCTTACTTGGAGCTCCACAGAACCAAGAATAAAACAGTGTCAGAGAAAGGGATTTAAAGAATAAAACTGACAGAAAACAAATAAAACTTAGTCTTAGAAGTTATTTCCGTTTAACTAGATTCTGTTGACATAATTTCTAGTTCTGCCCACCAAAGAGGTGATGATTTTGGTGTTGCTCCATCAGGTCCCATAGCTGTGATCTCTTTCAACTTAGCTGTAACCTCTCTCATTGTTGGTCTCTGTTTTGGATCAGGATGGATACAATCTTTCACCACATCAAACAGTTTAGTTAGCTCTTCATCTTGGAAAGATGTTAAAATTGGGTCAACCATTTCTCTTGAAAGCTGTTGTTCCTCCCTTAAGTAGTCTGATGTCCAGTCTACCACAGAGCCATTATCTGAAGAATATGGAAGTCTGCCCGTAATAATTTCAAACAAAACTACCCCAAAGCTGTAAACATTGCTCTCTGGATTCACTGATGGTGTCTCCAACAGATCCATGGTAGCTGAACCATTCTTGGTGGTGGTTACTTCATTCCAGTTGCTGAAATCTGATATCTTGGCTGCGTAGTCCTCAGTTAGACAAACAGAAGAAGATTGCAGGTCTCTGTGGACTATCCGTGGGTTAAGCTGGTGCAAATACTCAAGGCAGTATGCTATACCCATGGCTACTCGCAGTCGCGATCCCCAGTCCAGGTGCTCGGCTTCTTTTACTGCAAGACATCAAGAATTCAAGACAACCAAACCCCGAATATGTAGATTTGCAGGGAAAAAAAAAATCTTTGAATGAGGAACAATGTTTATCTCCCCCTGTTGGTGCAGCTTGGCAAATTATATATATCTATATATAGGCAAACATGCGGAATGAATTATCTAGCATGCAAATGCCTTAAAAAAGTGCGGACAATTGCATATTCCGTACTGTCAGTGTCAACTTCAAACACAGGCAATAGCAGAACACTGTAAGTGAAAACAAATTGGCCATAAATGTTGCTGTAGGATGTTTAAGAACTGAAGCTACGGCCAGATAGAATTAGTTTATACTTTATCAAAAAAATGCCAGTATCAAACTCAATGTCCCACAAGATTGGGTGCTACAGTTATTTGGATGGCAATCAGAGGACAGAACAATAGCACGGTCCTAGCACATGTATTCCAGTTCCTTCACATGTGTGCAATAGATGGATACACATATCCCAAGCAAACCTTTCATTTAATTTTCTTAGTGTAAGTGTAATTGACCGTGGCAATCTAAAGAACAAAGCAATCTAGGAACTCACTGTGTAGATGCTCAAACAGAGTTCCGTTCGGAGCATACTCAAAAACCATCATTCTTGTGAAAGGCTTCTCCTCTTCGCAATAACCAATAAGATTCACAAAGTTCTTGTGGTTCACTTTTGATAAAGTTTCTATCTGAAGATGACCATAAGAAACTTTTTAAGTTATTGGCAGACTGAATGAAAGATTAAGACGACTTTGGTGTATTTGTATTTCACGCACCTTATTTCTGAATTGGACTTCTAAATTATTTGTCCATTCTTCGGCTGATTTCACGGCTGTTGATGTCACTGCTATCTCAACACCACTAGATAGAGTCCCTTTGTACACGGTGCAATCTGATAAAGAGGTAATTATATTACTGAAATCTTCACAAGCCGTTTCAAGTTCGGATCTCTGGAGCTTTGGTACACCTGTGCAGACTCTTTGTTACGAATATGCTTGTGAACACACTTGAAAACATACATTAAAGTATTAGTTGAAGGTATGTTTCCTACATTATGACAACTGGAAGATTACAATCTGGACCACACAAATGCAGGATTTTTGAACTCTTTGTCCAAGCTATGTTACCATGTAATTTAATTTAGAATGTAAACCAGGAGGATAGAGGTATCTTTGCAGCAGTTCAACACAAGACGCAGGAAGAACTTCCCCAAAGAATCAATAGTTCCAGGTTATCACCATTCATCAAGGTGAAATGATCAAGGGTCTGTACACAGGAGTGTTCGGTTCGATCCAACTGCTTCTCAGTGGTGCATGCATCTATGCAAATATGAAGCTGTCGCCGTTGAGGAGCCATAAATTCTCTCAAATAGAAATGTGAGTTCATGGGAAAGAAATACCTGTGACAAATGCTTTCTGCAGCTGCCCACTTAACCCAGTCGACCAAGGTTTGATAGTCACCAGTTTGCTGCTGCGACAGAAGATAAAGCCAAAGGCTGAAACAAATATCAAAACAGAAATCCCTACTCCAGACCATATCAAAACTATACTGTGGTTCAACTTTGAACTCTTTTCTACACTTTTGTTAGGGGTTGAAGAAGGGGGTGGTGATAGAACAGTATGGGAATCAGGTGATTGAGAAACAACTGGCGGATCTGCTGGAGTTGGTGGTTTCACTGGTGAGGGTGAAGGAGTCAAAAAATCCGGCGAAGGAAATGGAGACTCTGTTGGAGATGGTGTAGACGTGGATGGAGGGAATGATATAGATGAGAATGGAGTTCCTGAAGGTGCTAATGAAGGAAAAAAGAATGGTGGTGATGGTGAGGGTGAGGGTGACGGGGATGGTGACAACAACAAAGCAGATGACGACAATGACTCGGAAGCCCTCTCATTGCGCCTATTCCTTTCAGTTTGGGTTGGTGCATCAGCCAGCTGAAGCAGCTTCCGCTGAGCTATATCCCCGCTGAAATGGTCATCAAGAAGTTAGTTCAGAATAATTTGATAGATGATACTGCCATCTATCAGCTTAACAAAGAAACTGCAAATTTTCTTTTGTTTTTTTTAAGCTGGAAAGAGAACAAGGAAACCCCAAATGATAACTAACTTTTCTCCTCTTTTCCTTTCTGCTATTTTCTTTTTATACACTTTTTAACTCAACGTTTTTTGATAGTTTCTGCATAAAGATTGAATCAACCAGCCCTGAATATCACCAATAATTCTACTGAAAATTCATGCACGTTTTCCAGTAGTACCCTTCCAACTATACAGAGCTTCTTCTCTTACTACTAAATTTTGTTCCTTCTCTTCACCATCTGTTCTTTTCCTGAGTTGGTCTTCCCCAGGTGTAAGCTCCACTATAATCTCCTCCCCCCCCCCCAAAAAAAAAAAAAAACTTTCTTTTCCCCAGGAACCCTCTGTAACTTATAATGGTATACATTAGTTAGTTTCAAACAGATTGAAGATTTTATTTACACTAACTAATCTCATAAGAATTCTGCTTTTGAAATTAATTCTGTAAGCATTATGCCTTCGTGCATTCATAAGCCAGTTCCATTTTGTTTAGTTGTACATTCCCACAGATTTCTGTTACAAGTTGCATTATAGAAACCAAAACCACCACAACCATTCCAAAAAAAAGAGAGAGGGAGGAGGGATTTCTATCAGAATAAGGGAGGTGCCAGAAAAGGGCTTGATATCTATCACTCTTACCGAGAACTAGATAAGCTGTTATAAGTAACCCCAGACGGTACACTAGATAGCTGTTTTTCACCTACTTGCAATTCAGAAAGCATCTTAAGACTATAAATCTCAGAAGATCTGCCATCCAAGAACTGATTATTATCCATCAGACTGCAATAAACAACCACAAGATAGAGTCAGCACAAATTTAGGTGATACAGTGAACACAAAAGTTTTCACCCTCGAGGGAATTAACTCACACAATTGACAAGGAGAGGTTACTGCAAAGATCATAGGGAAATGGCCCACTGAAGTTATTGTATCCAAAGTCCAACAGTTCAAGCTCCTTCAATTCTCCAATTTCCTTAGGAATGTTTCCAGAAAAAGAATTGTTTCGTAAAATACTGCACTCCAGGATCAAAACAACACATCAACACAATAAATAACAAAATTAATTGGGACCATGTCTTGGATGCATTACTTCTTACATTGATTTCATGTAAGTCAGCTTCCCAATCTCAGGTGCCAGTGTTCCTTCAAGACAAAGATCTTTCAAATTCCTGCAATTTGAATCAAACAAACATCAAGGCTACTTAAAATTGTGGCAGTACCTCAACTTGCACGAATCATTCAATAGTGCCAAAATGAAAGGATTCCCCAGGCCATCATTAGGTTACTAGTATCCAACTGTAATGGGATCATCATGCATACACCATTCGACCATTTGCATATGCCATCTTCAAGAATAACTAGCATGTCAGGTAGTTCCCTCCCATTTTAAAATGTCTGGGATTAAGCTATGAAATTAATATCCAGGCTTAACCATTTATAAGTCAGACAAAGTCAAAGCATCATAACAGGCGACCTATGTACATGGCAACTAAAGTTCAGATCACAAGAACAGCTTCACCTGTTACAGTCTCATAGCATCCAAAAAAGGTACTCAAACTAATGTATGCAAGATATCAAAAAAAAAACCTAAAGTATGCCCCTCATTAATAATAGTGGGCATAAGATTAGAAGAGACACTTTTTTTTCCAATTGACCTGTATCATAAAAAACGCTTAGATAGGATCAAAGCAACACACGTCTCAACTCTCATGTCTAATGTCCCCTAATTCTAATTGATTTCGAAGTTGTGCTTTACTTTTGATGAAGTAGTATGACCCAATAAAAGTCAAAATACTAGCAATCTCATCAAAACTCAAACCCTAAGCAATCAATAAATACCAATATGTATTTATACACTAATCAGAACATAATTACAGTAGAACTAAACATACATGAACACACATTTATTACCATACAAAATCCATGTACTCTTTGAACTGCATTCTATCCCTACAAATGTTTTTAAAATTGGGATCTTATCTTGGATCGATGGGGGAGATTATAGGATTGAGATCGTAGGATTGGATCGAGAATTGTAAGATCTTATCAACTGAGAAAATGAGACGAAAAATAGATGTAGCAATACAAAATTCTCAAAAACAATACTTAAACAAGCCTAATATCTATGCAAATAGGAGATCAAACTTAAGTTATGATTGAAATTTGATAAACTACAATTTGAACATTAAAGAATGTTTAAGATCAAAAACCGACAGTTAATCTTGTGCGGTTGTGCAATGAGGAATAAAAGAATTCAAGTATTTTTATCTTAACTTTCGGAGATAAGAGATAAAGAGTAGAGACTAAAGAGTTGAAAAACTATTAAATAATAACTTTTGGTTATTCGACATTCAAACAAAAAAAAAAAACATAAAGAAAAAAATTAAAAGACCATCTGGCTATGATAACTCACCCGAGAGAAGATTAAAGTTAAACATTACTTTCAACTTTTCAGCAAGAGAGGCCAATGAAAAAAGAGACATTTCTGGAAAATAAACTTCCTGTAGCTTTTCTCATTGTTTGAAATTTCCCAATAGACAATATAAGGTATTCACATTTGTATTGAGTACTTAACTATAAAAACCAAAAAGTATAGATTGAATTGTTCGGTAACTAAATACACCTACCAGACAAACTCAACAACTTGTATGGTTAAAGTCGCAATTCGGATTGTGATCCTAAGATCTATAAGATCCGGATCACGATTCATTAAGATGCTACTAATTTGGGATCCTACATGAGATTCGATGGATCGAAATTTTGATAACCATGATCTCTACATTTTCATTTTGTGAACCCCATATAAATATTTATGTATAAAGGCGCACAAAAATTCAACAAAACAAGGAAAAATAATCAATTCAGCAAAACAATCACTCACAAAACTACTACTTTTCCGTCCGAGCATTCTACTCCGAACCAAAAACATGGATCCAAATTCCCATCAACATAATCCCAGTTTGATAGAGAATCAAATGGATCTCTGATCACTCTATCTCGAAACCTCAACAATGTCAACCCTGCATTCAATTTAATACACTTCACAAAACCACCAAAAAAGAAGAAGAAGAATGATAATCACATTTCCTCAAATTGCCAAACAAGGCCTCAAATTTGAAAGGCAATGAAAAATTAATGTCGTACCTTCGCTGTTGAGAGAACAACAGAGACTCAGACTGTCATGAAACACAAGCAACACCGCCAAGATCAAAGCAACACGAAGCTTTAACCGATTCCATCCCCAGCGTAAACCCATTTCATCAAACGAATATTTCAACAGAAAAAACTGTCTCTATAGTTCAATCAAACTTGTTTCAGTCGAGCTTTGATCATATATACACAGAAATATAACCATATATTGAAAGGTGACGGAGAGAAGGAGAGTATAAAGATAAAAAAGACGTATATACACAAACACACACGCTGGCTTCTCTGTAATTGCTAGCTAATTTGGAAGAGGTAAGAAGAAAAACGCGTCAAATCGGTGATTACTTGAATTTTATGTAGTTTGAGTAGGCAAAATAGCACAGAACATACCGACACAAAGAGTAAAAACAAAAAACTATTGATTTAGCTCAGCGACATAAAACAAAACAAGCAGAGCGAAATGACGACGAATCGCTTCAAATGTTATTTGAAATTTAGCGGAGATTTATGACGTTAAATTTCGAAGTTTCTCACGTGCTAGTTTTTCCATTTTTGTTTGCTGTCCTTTTCTTGGTCTTATTGTCATTATTGTCTTACCCAAAAATCCGTGATTTTGGTTGATGATGTACTCGGAAATTTAATTACAGTACGGAGAGAGAATTAAAGTTTCTAGGGTGTATATTGCGTGCCATTTTTTAATTCATACATAATATTTGATATGATTTT